>JAUTWP010212990.1:0-15725 GCA_033042655.1 Cyathermia naticoides | reverse complement strand
CGGCTACTCTTTTTCAATAAGCAGCAAGGGATCTTTTATATGCACTTTTCCATAGACAGAACAGTACATACCACGGCTGATGAACCAGTTGTTGACCACTGGTTGGAACGGAAAATAGCCAAACCTGCAGCTGAGTCCACTGAGAAGGATTGATCCGACGACCGACTGCTTCAAAGGCTGACACGCTCTCGACTGAGCTACATCACGCTCCCTAACTCTGGGTTGAAGCAGTTTCGATCTCGTTATTTTGACGTGAATAGCATTCTAATGACACCTGACACATTTTATTTTTTAACCAGCAATAAATATTAGATGTCAGATGTATGTAAACGGTTTTGGTGTTTATCATAGCATTCTTAAATAAAAAAAGACCAACTGTCACATAACTTTTTTTTAAGTGATGTCAAGTTTTAATATCTACATTCAGAACAAGGGTGCAGCGGGAGTAGAATTGGATTTTATTAATTGATCAGAATAAACGAGTTCAGTCAGCCCGTTCAGGGATTGAATGTTAAGTTTGTCAGAATTAATCTAACAGTAACACTAAAATTAAGTGGTTTTTTTCTTTTTCAATTTCACTTGTTAGGAATCTTTTATATTCACTTTTCCATAGAAAGTGCGGTCTTAAGCAGTAACATTGGAATTGACTGGAACAAGAAACTGACTTTAACAGTAACAGGAATCACTGTCTGGAACAAGAAACTGACTTTAGTAGTAACATAGGAATCACCGTCTGGAACAAGAAACTGACTTTAGTAGTAACATAGGAACCACTGTCTGGAACAAGAAACTGACTTTAGTAGTAACATAGGAACCACTATCTGGAACAAGAAACTGAGTTTAACAGTAACATAGGAACCACTATCTGGAACAAGAAACTGAGTAACAGTAACATAGGAACCACTATCTGGAACAAGAAACTGACCTTGGGTAGTGAAATAATATTTTTATTTACCGAATCACTAATTTATCTTTTCCTGTCTGGATAAAACCATGTGATGGGATGCATGCTGGGATAATTCGCTGGATTAAACACGCAAAATATTTTGATTCTGTGTACTAAATTAAAACCCAGCAGGGTTTTGTAATTAAATCTTTGTGGTTACTTGCTGTGTTGAAAAGTTATCAGTTCCTGAAAACGCAATCATCTAACATCCACTCTTCTGTGAAACGTTTGTATTTTTTTAACAAACGTTTCTTTGTACGATTATGCTACTTTTAAAATGTATCCAGGTCTTGTTTCAAATCCATATTTTGGCTCCGGGAGTTCGACGTGCGTATAATACAAAAATACCTCCTGCCACTTGATGGTGTCCAATTTCAGCTCTTTTTTCAAAACGATAAATAATTCTTTTATGTCGACGTGAAACTTGCTTCAACATACCGTTACTTCACATTGTGCTTTTATGCCACAGACTTTTTACGTACCGTTAGGTCGTTTTTAATGATCACCGCATTGTAATGTACACCTACATTTATACTCTGGTAGCGTTTGTGTGTTGGGCAATACCCTAGTTAGATGATGCGGGAAATACGAGCCGTTTTGCATGACCGGTCGTTTTATACCTACCTACTTCATTGTATATTTATTTCATGTTGTAATTTAAACCAAACAAGATTTCATCCCTTTATGTTCAACAATATCTGTTCATGTATACGATGCATACAACAAGAACCATCTTGAAATTCAATCACTTGATGTCGTTCCTATGATAAATGTTTGTCAAGTTTTTATGGTTATGTAGGGTAATTGAAAACCAGCAGAGTTTTTATTCCGTTATCTTTTGTGCCGTCCCGTTATCTCCCGTTTCGTCAGTGATGTTCAAAACATGATCTCCTAACTTAAAGTACCATTGTCAAAGTCCACATTTACTTGTTTAGGCATATTTCAGTTAGTTACTTAAGCGTAAAAATATTCTGCATCTATGAACACGCTTTAAATTTTAAAAATAGTTGACACAGTTCATCACTTCATGAGGCGAAAATAAAACAAGTTTTTTGTCCTTGCCCGACCGAACCACAAAAATTGGCCCATGTCAAAATCTTTTTGACCTCTTTTTGAAAAGATTTTTTTAAGGTTTAATAATATATATTTATAAATAGTGTAGCTAAATATTTAATATGTAGGCAGACCAAAAAAAAATAATTGAAATTACAGGTCGGAAATAGACAAACAAAAGTAATTTTAAACGATGGCATTGGCAGGCCCTTTTTTATATTTTTTATAATCAATTTTAGATACTAATTATAACCCCCAAATTGTATCATAAGAAATATTAAAAGATTAATGGGGTTGTGTACAGCCCCAAATTGTATTGTAAGAAATACTCTAGGATTAAGGGGTCATCAATAGCCCCAAATAGATAACATAAAAATCAATGTGCTCTAGTGACATCTTTAAATAAAACAAACTTCACTGAATCAATGAGATTCGCTCAATAATGTTAAACTCTTCACAAAAGACACATATTATATATCACTTATCAGGTGGAGATTTTACCACTGAGACAAGATGTGATTACCGGTACTGGACAGCATCAAACACCTGTGAAGTGTAGAAATAGAATTTTATACAAAAAGTGTAAAATAAAGTTTGTTTTATTTAACAATACCACTAGAACACATTGATTTTTATCTTATCATTAGCTACTCTTTCCGATAAGCAGCAAGGGATCTTTTATATGTACTTTCCCAAAGACAGGAAAGCACATAAACTTTGATAAACTAGTTGTAGAGCACTGTTGAACGAAAAATAGCCCAAACTGCAGATGGGTCGACTGAAAAGGATCTATTTTACGACGGACTGCTTCAAAGGCGGGCACGCTACCGACTGAACTACATCCCGCTCCTAGCACCTCATAGTCTAGACGTGACAAAATGTCTTATATCAATTAATTGTAGCAATGACAGTTAAATAAATATGTCGCTTGTTAACGATAACAAAAACCGACTTACAAAATGTTTGTCACCGACCGACGATTTGGTCATTTGAACACATTTTTAATAATACCGACATCCATGTAAAACGCAGCACTCATTTGTTTAGCCTATTTTTGTTTTTCTGGAGATGCGGACTAGAATATACGGTAGAATTAATGCAACTGACTCGAAAGTCACGTCAAATCGTACTTTGTAGTCTTGAAACTATCCAAAACGCACTAATGACTTGAGTAGGTGCGATTTCTATGTCTGTCAGTATATTTATTTTAATTTTAATACATATAATGACCGAACTATTCTTAAACGTTAGTACTAAAATACTAATCTGACTGAAATAGTTCATTAGGAATATATTATGTTATTATTATGACTGTGTTATATCAAGAAAAATAGTTTACAGTTTTTACAATGGAACTGATGGTGCCGCTTTAATCATGGAACACAACAAAATAACAAAATCAACAAATATACAGATTAACAGCGAGTGTCAAATGACATCTAGGTGTATGACAGTTACAGCTGATTTATTTATTGGCATACTAATATCATTATCACCTGATTAAATGCCAGATATTGTCACCTTTCTTCAGCAGCTGAGTCGTCTCGTTGCAACATGCCTGCCTATGTCCAGTTCATAATATATTCACAGTGACCTCGTAAATGTATGCATGATTTACAGTTCACTATCCACCAACAACGGTTTGATGTTGTTGGAACACGTTTGGCAATGTTCGGTTTATAATATATTCACGGTGACCTGATAAATATATTCATGATTATCTGTTCACTAACCACCAACAGCGGTGTTTGATATCGTTGCAACATGCTCGTGAATGTTCGAATAATATAATTATTCACAGTGGCCCTGTAAATATATGCATGATTTACAGTTCACTATTTATCAATAGCGGTTTAGTATCGGTGCAACATGCCGCCAATGTCCGAAGAATAATGCATTCACGATGACCTCATCAATATGTTTGATACACAGTTCACTATTCATTAACAGCGGTTTGATATCGTTGGAACATGCCAGTTAATGTTCGAAGCATAATATATTCACAATGACCTTTTAAGTACATGCGTGATATACAGTTCACTAACCATCATCAGCAGTTTGATGGTTGGAGCAAGCCTGTCAAAGCCCCGAGGATAATGTATTCACAATGACCTCTTAATTGTATGTAAGATAATAGTTCTACTTGTTTATCTCGAACTTCCGTGTCTCGAATAACTGGGATACTGCGAACTATAGAGCTAGCCAGACCATAACACCAAGTTATTGAATAACGTAAGTGATTAAGTACGATGATGGTTAGCTCGAACTATAAGCATCTGGGATGTCTTTGGTAGGTTCTTTCCATGGCATACTTCAACATGGTCATATTCAACTTCAGACTAAGGTGGTGACTTTGTAGAGGATTCTATTTGCTTGAAAATAACTGCATCTGAAAGAGAAAAGTTACATCTTTTATAGATCTGTTTTGATATAACATTTTAAGAAAAATTAAAAACATTATGTGTGGAATGGTGACTCTTTTAACCTGCTTATGTTTCAAAAGTGTTCTTTTTTTCCACTATTTCAGCCATTATTTTCACGGAGTTCTTGGATGGAATAGATTCATTGTTTCAAATAATAAATATTGAAAGCGATTTGTAGTGTATAAGACAATTGTTTTTTTATACAAGTCAACATTATGATAAATTGCATGCCCTCTAAAATTATGTTAAATACAATACCTTTAGGAATAATGGTTATGTGTGTCATTAATAAATAAATTATTTCCAACTGCACCTATACAAATGTAGCAAGGTAAGTTAAATATAAGCAGCCCAGTCCAGATTTGAAAAAAATCACTTTAAAGAAAATAGTAAACAATAATGACAATATTAATATTTGATATGCCATTGGAATGGATATTCTATGTCAGACAATTTCAATATTGTTTAATTTTAAAGACAAAAAATGCTGTAATACTCCAAAATAACCGAAGGAAGGTGAACAATTTAAAAACACAAAGAAAGCAAGCTGATTGTTGAAAACTTACCACACTCTCACCAAACGCCTGGAAGCTGGGTCGTCTTTGGTTTGGAGCACTTATGGGGAGTTCTCCAATACCCAATGTTCCAAATATACTTCCTCTGCTGCCACGTCTGTCCACCTCCTATATACCAATACAAGTCATTTCACGTTTATCAATTAGTGAGACATCATGCATTACATGTATCAGTTAGCATACACATTGTATGTTACTAGCAACAGTCTTACTTTGAAAATACATCAAACGAATCTTGAAATAACGATGCACATATGTATTGGTGATCTACAGTAAATGTGTGTTTATTATACTTTGCATTGGCATATAAATTAGTAAATGCCAAAGGTCAGTTAACAAATCGGTAAATACTTATTAACAAACTTGAAATAGTTGACCAGCTGCGATGGAGTCCAATATGTTGGTGGCGGGTTGTGGCTGGGACGTATGGAACAGATACATTTTGAGCCTTATTCAAATAAACTTCCTTGAAGCCACATTCAAGATTTTTTTGTTTACTACATAATGACAATATTCTAGACGTGTTGCCAACAGTATACACACTCTGTACAAAAGGATCCTTCTATTTTCCGTAGACGCGGTGGATGGACAATACCATAAACTGCAGCCAGGAGAGGCGTCTGCTATAACAGTCTGGCTCTGAACGTAGACGTTAAACCATATGACCTGACCCTTCTCAGTGGACCCATCTGCAGTATGGGCTATTCCCAGTCAAACGAGGGGTCCACAACTGTTTCAGAAAAGGTCGTGGTATGTGCTGTCCTGTCTAGGAATGTGAATATAAAATATCCCTTGCTGTTTATCAAAAAAGAGTAGCCCATGTGACGGGAGCGTGTTTTCTCTAACGAAATGTGTCAACATTACCATAAAATTATGTTTGAGTCGAATAGCCGATGAAAAAAATCTATGTGCTATAGTGGTGTCGTTAAACTAAACAAACTTTACTGTACGGTATGACAGCTATCAAAAACCGCAGAAGACTTCATCCGTTACCTGATTGCAAACATCCTACAATGACTGAGTCAGTCCACCTGACCAATACCAAGAATCTGACCAATACCAAGAATCCAAGGAAAGTAATGTTGATTTATTTAACGACGCATCTATAGCACATTGTTTTTTAATTATCGGCTACTGGACGTCAAACATATGGTCATTCTGACCGTTTCAAGGGAAATCAGCTACATTTTTCCACGTCATGTCATGGTGGTTAATGTCTACGTTCAGAGTCATGCTGTTATAGCAGTCGCCTGTCATGGGGGCAGTTTATGGTTTTATCCATACACCACGTCCTTGACAGGACACCTTTTTTTTTCATTAGTACCAAGGGATCGTATATGCCTCATCCAAAAGACAGGATAATACATACCACGACATTTGTCCAGTTGTGAAGCACAGATTGGATGACAAAACCCACTATTACTATATACTAGTATTGGAGAACATGGTCGACCGATGAATTTCGATCCTTCAACGCAATGACCTCAGACGAGCGCTCTTCAGATCGAGTTGTAGATCCCGCACCTCCAGCGAAAGAGATTTGATGTCATTTGGGGTCTTATGCATGAACAGACAACTGAACATCTCGGAGAACCCATTGCTCATACTTTCAGAGTTGGCAGTGACATTTTCTCTGTTAAAACGCCACTCGAGCACCTTGATTTTTTATCTTGTCATCGGCTACTGGACGTTATTGATATGGTGATTTTGACACATTTTTTTTAGAGAAAACCCCTGCCGCCAAATAGCCTACTCGTTCCGATAAGCAGCAAGGAATCTCTTATAATTATGCGTTGTTTCACACACAGGACAGCACATACAACGGCCTTTGATGAACCAGTTGTGAAGTACTGTTTGGAACGCAAAATAACCCGTTTGTAAAATTAATGATTAGTGGCTATGGAAGTGTACTTAAATGGTAAAAAGGAAAGTTTAGTTAGAAGCAAATGACAAAAAGGTAAATAATAATAAGTGTTGTCGATTTGATTTGACCTTGGACATTCACTATACTTTACATACATCTTTTATTATAAATCATGTTTTAATGTAATACGTGACGAAATAGAAAACACAAACAAATGAACATTTTAAACACAGACATTCGTGAAATGCACGTGTTGGACGATACACTTTGCTAAACACAGTCCTAGTTTGTTTCATCAATATTTGTCTGTCTGTCTATCTGCATGGGTAATTTCTGGAACGCTGGACATATTGTTAAGAAAATATGGCTGGGATATTTAATGTTGACTACTTAAAATTAGACCTTTATTTAAAACAAGATCGAAATATTATAAAGTTCAGAAACACCAACAAGTTTATTTTAATATCCTGTAATAATTATTGATACTTGGTATTTATACCAACATTGCTAAAAGTCTACATATAAGTCGAGATTATGTCATTGAATCAAGTCACCAACACGTGATTTTCAGGTAGTTTTTCACCATACTTACCAATAAACCTCGCTTATAAATAGCTGGTCGACGTTTAAGTAAACAGTGATGGTTTTTTTAGTTAGCGGTTAATGGTTAAACTATGTTTTGTTTAAAGACGCCAATAGAGTACATTGATGTTTATCTTAGCAGCAGCTATTGGACGTCATTCATATTGTCATTTAACACATTTCATTTTAGAGAAAATTCACTATTGGACGTCATTCATATTGTCATTTAACACATTTCATTTTAGACAAAATTCACTGTCGCTACATAGGCTACTCTTTCAGACAAGCAGCAAGGGATCTTTTACATGACAGACAGGACGGCATATACTAGTATCACGGCCTTTGATGAACCAGCAGTATGGCACTGCTTGTGACGCATGGTCTTCAGAGAAAACCCTCTGCCTCTACATAGGCTACTCTTAGGCTACCGATAAGCAGCAAGGAATCATTGTCCCAGACAGGATTAAACAGTTGTGGAAGACTGAATGTAACGGAAAAATAGCTCACATGCAAATGGGTCTACTGAGAAGAATCGAACCGACGACCAATCGTCTCACAAACAGACACCAACACCGCTCCTTTAAATAAAACCATTATTGGTTCTGTGTCATCAAGCCAAAGGTAAATTGTGATTTATTTTTAGATTTTATTGTTGTTTTTGTATACATCTGTATAGCTTGTCATACTATTTTGATTTAGTTTAGTCATAAAACAAATTGTGACAATAATTAAGTTTTTATAATACTGAAATCTATCCTATAACCTTACATTTTACAGTTGACATTTGAATATGCAATAATTAAAGTATGTATGGTACCGTACATAGTGTAATACGTTATAATCACAGACTATTTAAAACAATGTATGTTGACAGTACAGTCCAGCCAGTATAAAAATAACAAACACTGGACAAGAAACACTCAAATAACGTACATATATATTGTGCACACAAATACGCACATTGTAAAAACTCGCCAAACAGAGACGCACAAACGTTTATTGTGCAGAGACACCCACAGTGTGCATAAAAACACGCACATAACTGACATTGTGAAACGCACAAAACGCACATTGTTCACAAATAACAAAGTGTATACACAGAACCTATATTGTGCATACATAACGTACAATTAAATAATAATAACTAAACGTTACGTAACGGACATTGTGCATAACACACGTACACTATTCGTAGACTCCTACATAACATGTTATTTTAAAATTAATATTGTCATTACCATCTTGAGTATTAATTATTTTATACAATTAATTTATTTTTTGTTAATATTGAACAAAATATGAAAACTTATTTAAAACAATATTGCGTTTATTTAGTATTTTTGAAACAACCGTAAAAGGATGGACATTATTCAGTCAGCTCTGCTTTCTGGTAGCATGTTGGTTCTTTACTGTAAACAGGCTTGATAGTAATATGTCATCTAACGATACAAACAGTGCACATTAAAATAAAATTTACATTGCTATTCAAATACAACGTGATTACGATTTAGAACGATTTACAACATAACAGTTAAAATTAAATATCAATTAGAAAGAGATAGAAGCAACAGTTAACAGATTATTTAAACTAAGAATAAAGGCAGATCCAATGGACGTCTAACAAGGTATGATCTCTTTGTGCACTAATTATTCCCTACCCTTATACTCAGATTATGACGTAACTTACGTTTGATCCCTCCTTTGACATTAAATCTTTTATCTATTCATACATCTTTGAAAATTCCTTGATCCGTCTTTGAAGATGAAAACATGATTGTAGGAAACTCCAACCATTTATAGTTCTGTATATAACACAACAACCGACATACAAAACACGACATAGCAACTCTGTTTCAGAAATGCTTAAATAAAGGAACACACGAATATATGTGGTGATTATAAGTATAATAATTATATATAGAGAGATATCCATGCTGCGAATACGAAGCAGAAACCCATGTTAATGCAAAGAGTATATATAAGTACTAATATTAGTGAAACACGCTTCATTCACAGGCAGTGGGCGGTGGTTAAATATGGGAAGAAACTGTACCAACGCACAACATAGCCAGAGGTAAAAAAAAAAGATTATAAATTAAAAAAAAGAAAGCTAGTGGTTCCAATTTTTAAATGCTTACAACTTACAGGAACCACTATGGGGCCGAGGCTATGGGTGCTGGGTCGGCGTGGTCTATCAAATCTGTCCCTCTCCTCTCCGAAACAGCCCAGAGGGAATATCCCAAGGCTATGCGTGCTCGGGCGGCGTGGGCGCTCTCCCCCTTCACCAAACAAACTTATGGGCAAAATCCCTAAGCTCTGACTGGAGGGTCGACGTCTGTCCCGGAAATGATATTCACCGAAGCCACTTACTGAGAGGGAGAAGGGACCGAGACTATGTGTGCTGGGGCGTCGAGACTGGCCCGGACTAGAGGGGTCCTCGCTGGTGATGCTGATGGTCGGCTGGCCGCTGTTGTTTGGAGGAACAAGACTGTGACGTCGGATTATCTCCACCGGTTTGTCCAGAGTACACGAACTTTTTTCATCCTGAAATGAAAACGTGACAGTATTCATGAAACAAGAGGTTTTAAGATTATATCTCATGTTTTATGATGCTTTTAGTTTTACATTGTACACAGATTTTTAAAACCAAAAATCTTTGTTAAAAAGCATCCACTTTAAAAACACAAAGATAAAAAGTGTTTAAAAGACTCGACGTTTCGTCTGCATACTGCACTTTCTCAAGAGTTATATCATTTTATCATTTTTACTTAACAACATGGCAGGGTATGCTCTCGTTTCGCCAACACCTGGTTTATACATTGATTGTTACAATAAGTTGTGTGGTAGTGCTGTTAGGTTTGTAGAACACTCACCAGATAATTCTTATTCTAATTTGGATTAGCATCATAATTGTTGTAAATTAAAACGTGAATACCTTCAAACTATTCACGCGTCTGATGTAACAGCCTGGGGACTTATTCACAAACAAGTGTAAGTCTAGTTTTACACGTAGACGTAAATCCACGACTGACGTAGCTGCTGGTTTTACACGTAGACTTACACTTTTTTGTGAATAAGACCCCTGGCTCTGAACGTCGACGTTAAACACAATGACCTGATCTAAAGTATTCCAGCAATCTAAACAACATACTATTCTTAATTAAAACACAATCACAAGGGTAATATTCTAAGATTATTATCAACATCATTTGTAGCGAATATTATTAACAAAGACATCTAAATCAAATAATTGTCATCTAGTTCAAATTCGAATTTCTACTCATGGGATGTATGGGCAAACTTATAAGGACCTACACTTACGAATCACAGCAAAAACCAATAATACCAAGTGTTCACGAAAATTGAGGATATCCTGCTTCACCAGTGTCAACTGTCATAACCCCACATCCTATCCTTTACATGTATTTCATATCACATCTCATTCCGATTTTCATATAAAATATTTTCCGAACCCAAAATCTCACAAAACTGAAACAAACAGGACTACACAGTTTTATTGTTTGCTTGTTTATAAATACAATGTATTGTTATGTGTTACCGTAACACCAATGATTATGTTTATTGGAAAGACAACCTATCATAATTGTAACCCTAATGCTTTGTAGTGTGACATTTTATACCATCTCACAATGACGTTGTTTCATTGAGTCAATATTTAACCTAGCACTGGCTGTAACTTTGTATCTATATTGATAAAGAAAAGTACGTTTGGTGGACAATTGGATGTTTAAAACGTGAAAGTCACCCTATTGTAGAGTTCATTTCCAAAACACGACAGATGAACATGTATATTAATTTGAGGTATTTTGAAAAGGAAAACAAAAGGGAAAAGTAGTTTGTTTTATTTAGTGAAGCCACGTGAAAAAGAAAACAACCCAACTATATGTATATTTGTTATACATGTACTAAATTAACATAAAACATATCATAGGATGGAATTAATCTATTTTAACATAACAAGTGGCTGTTATGGAAAGGTGTCTTTTATATAGAGGTCAAATATATAAAACAGTGTTTTGGTGGTATTCCAGTGGCCGTTATGGCAGGTGGCTGTTATATAAAGATGCCGGTTAGACAAAGTTCAACTGCACCATTACATAATATGTATAGTAGTATGCATGCCTGCATTGTGTTATAATGGAGACTGTATTGTTATAATTATTATACTATATTGAACTTCTACCTACTACATCTTATTGTCGTATATAGCGTTTTGGAAATGAACTCTTCAAATATTAAAGGCTAAAATAACAATAGAAGAAATATGATAACAGCTAGTTAAAAGTGCCATAAAAACGTGGCAAAAGAAAGAAATCCGTTAACCTAAATATAACAAAGATCTAATAACGATTTTCTTTTTTCATTTGGCCAACCTTAGTTTGTGCCACATTATTATAGAGCCATAATGTATTTAGTTAAAAAAACGAATTCCTTCTTTTATCAATTTTAATTTGACATAATTATAGTGTACATTTTCATATATTTTTATTACAAAAATATCAAATTATGTATAACGCAAAGAAATCCGTGATTTAAAAAAGACAATAGGAATCAGACAAGAATATAACATATATCTCATTTCCTTTTGTAATAATTGTATATGTATGGTTTTGAAGATTTCTAAAGTGTAAACAGAAGTAACTATGTGTAGGTGCTTAACTTTACACCAACAATAATATTAGCACGTGCGCCCCTAACAACATAAAAAACAATTAAAAAACCATAGTTAGTAAGTAATGAAACTACACGAATTTATAAGCAATAGCAATAATTATAATTTACTAATCTAAATTATTATGAATTTTTTTTAATTAAAAAGAATAAGGTAGGATTTTTAATTAATTGTTTTCAGCATGAATATTTGAATGTTTTAAAAAGATATTTCTAATGATTGCAATCAACACATTGACACTGACAACAGTTGATTGTATACATAATGCAATAAGCATGAACAATGGGTATATCTAATATGTGCCTACTGTGCCTTTATTTCCTCATGCTTTCACTTTTCTAAAGGCCATCATGTTTGTATTTTACAAATGCAACATACAATAAACAATCGTGTGTGCTATTTACGAACACGTTAAAATATAATGCCCTTATTATTTTGAAATAATCAATATGTTTTATTAAAAATTAATAATAAAATAATAAAATATTGACTCGGGAAGAAAGCTATTTTAAAATGAAGACAGATTATCGATATCTCAATCAGTTGGTATACGGTAATAAGACTATTTTAATACATCTACTACATCTATTATTGTACGTATAGTATAGGAGTACATATATACACAAACAATCAAACGAAAAACAATCAATATGTACTCTTAAAAGTAGATTTATTTTCATGACAAATGCACTGAATAATAAACCACGTACAGAGAAAGATCAGAGACGTATTAATAAAGATACAGTAAAACCAATTAAGCAATCAAGTCGAACTTGTATATAACAACCACTCAAGGGACCAACAGAAAGTGCCTGTTACATAGAGGTCAAATAAATAAAGATTTTTTTTGTAGGGGGTCAATGTGGCCATTATGGGCAGGTGGTTGTTATATAGAGGTGCCAGTTAGACCAAGTTCGACTATACCTCAAAACGTAATTTGTTTTCTACACACTAGCAGAAATACAGCAAATCGTTACGTCAGAAGAATAGAGTGTTATATATACGCATTAAACAAACGTACAAGTTATATTATAAATGGTTAAATATGAAACACCCCAGAGACTGCCACTTTAAAGGTTTGCTGCTTAATACTGGTTGAACTTCTTTAAGCGTATACACATCATACATCAATGTAAAAATATATACATCATACATTAACACTTAAACAAATAATACAACATTTCATAGAACAGATAAGAATAATTATTTCACCAACACGCATTTTTAAATTTGTGACTGTTTTACTCATTTTTGAAGTAAGTTCGAAGAATCTAGATAGTGTTTGATATTATTACCCATATCAAGTGCTTGAATAGTTATTTGACCGAAACACGTAAACAAATGTACCCTACCCTACACCTGGTATTAATAATAATGACCGAGTTTAAATACAATTATGGTCTGGGCGATAATTCGATACACAGAACATCTCATATTTATAACAGATGTCTGTAAAAACACACACGCTCCATATTGATGTGTTTCACTAGTAGTTAAATGTGCTAGCAAATCAATGTCTTGTTTTCACACTCTAAATAACGTTTTAAAACAGACAACGTCTTGGAGTGAACATTAATGTTTGAAATCCGTGACTTTTTTTTAAAGTATTCCCTAGGTAAAACCTGACATTTTCATTTTTAGTTTTGAATAGGTCAAAACATTACCGACAAATTTTATGATATTTCAAATAATAAAAACACGACATTAATCAACTGAACTGAAGATTTAAAAATATGCTTTCCTACGTAGATTTAAGATAATTACTGTAATCCTTTAAACACAAAAGTCTTTGTCTAAAACCATCCAATTAAAAAAAAAAAAAAGTTAAAACTGTCTAAACACTAACATTTTCCATCACTTCAGCCTGTACGCATTGTGAACAACGGGAAGCATACTACAGTCATTTAATTCATTGTTTCCAAATCTTTATTTTCTTTTAATTCTCAATTCTAATTGTAACACTTCGGAAAAAGTAATTTTCTTCCAGTCGCAGTGACATTTTGAAAATTTAAAATCTCAGTGGAAATACATAAAATCAACATAGATGTAAAAAACATGAATTATTTTTACTAAAAAAATCTCAAATAAGTTTAACCACCTCGGTGATTATTTTTCTCTCTAGTCGCTCTGCTATATAAACATTAATATAAAACTAATGTTTGTTTTATTTAACGACGCCATTGGAGTACATTGATTTTTAAAAATCTTATCAGCGGCTATTGAGTCTTTCATAATTATGGTCACTGACACATTTAGTTTTAGAGGAAACCTGTTGCTGCCACATAGGCTACACTTTCAGATAAGCAGCATCACATATTTTATATGCATTTCCCCACAGACAGGACAGCATATTATTATGATCTTTGATGAAGCAGTCGTGGAGAACGGGTTGGAACGGAAAATAGCCCAAACTGCAGATGGGTCCATTGAGGAGGATCGATCCGACGATCGACCGCTTCAAATGTGAGCATGCTACTGACTGAGCTACATCCTACTCCTGGCTCATATAAAATACATATAATAATTACGTTAAATCCACTTTTCTTTTTACACAAGTCGAATCAATTGTCATTACTTCTGCCCATGTTTGAACATAAAGGGCCGAATTTACGAAGCCTCTTTTGGTTAAACGCATGCGTTTAAGCATTGTGCATGTAGTTAGACGCGTCTAAGAGAAAAACATGCTTAGTAAGTTCGGCCCAATGTTTAGATCCTCATGATGTACATATAGTGCAAATTGAACACTGTCATTTAGAAAAGCAGACCATATATATTTAGCAATAGCCATTTGCTCCACAGATTACCATATACAAACTAAAGCTAGTAGAATATATGCATTGTATCAACTTTGTTTTCTATCATTATAGTGAATGTGTTACGAGCTCTATTACAATGGAGACTGTTTTAAAACTGTGCCTTTTTATTATCAAGAATAGTTTCAATTATCGACTATTTAATGAAAACCTACATTTTATTTGATAACATTAAAACGAACATTATAAGCATACAAAGTAATTAGCCAAATGACAATATCTGTCATGCCTAATAACACAGACATACATACACACATACATACACATACATACATATGTACACACATACATACATACACACATACATACACATATATACATATATACACACATACATACATACATACACTCCAACGCATACACATACACTCACATATACATACACATACATGTACGCGCATACACATACTCACATACATACACATACACACACTCACATATACAATACACACACATACATACATACACTCACATATACACACACTCACACACATACACTCACATATAACACACTCATACACTCACATACACACACATGCACTCACACATATACACACAGACACACATATACACATGTATACAACACACACACATACATTGCACACATACACTCATACACACATACATACACACACATACGTACACACATACAATACACACATGCATACATATTACATACAAAAACAACCATACAGACAACACATAATTAGTATACTCACACAAACATCCCCACCCCTAAACTTCCTATGGCGGTATCAAGTAAAGTACTAGTATTA
>JAUTWP010212989.1:0-36947 GCA_033042655.1 Cyathermia naticoides | reverse complement strand
GCTTATAACTACTACTTACTACTGGAAACAGATAGTAATACTTGTGGAGTAATGTTTCCAACAAGCATAGTAAAAACGTTATAAGATAGTATTAAGTTACTAACACTGATGATAGTAGATAGAGGTACAATACTCTATAAAAACATAACATGGTGTAATGGGTAACCGATGCATCAAAGCACCTTAAACAGTGAAAACTATCTACTGATGTAGAGTGTGTGTGATCAACGACTAACGGATTAACCCCCGTGTAAGACTCAAGTGAGTTTGAAATGCTTAAAACCTTAACTTATAATAACGACATGTACAGTCGGTAAGAAAGGTTTTGATATAGTCTCTTCTACATAGACATAGAATGTCTCTTCGCGAAAGATGTAGGTGCGTGTCAAGACGCCGATACAATGTAACGTACTGTATTGAAGATAAAGGAAAGATCTACTAATAGCGAGGCGATACTTAAAGAGATTCAAACATATCTAGATAGTAAAAAAATAGTATCTAGATCTACTGGTGAGTTTTATGTGATTATATCGTCTGGTAGTTCTGGTTCTGGTTCAGTGTTATCCCCATTATTAACTAGGTCTCTATTAGCTAGAGATATACCTGTTATACCTATAGTTGTTGGTGATAATAGTAATCATCTATATGCTATAAATACTAGAAACACTTTAGCTACATTTGATAGAATAGCTAAGAAATCTCGTAAAGCAGTTTCTGTAGCATACTATAATAATAGTGATGGTGTTGGTGAAGATGTTAATAGTAAACAAGCTAGTATAGATAAAGAAGTATTTAAATTCTTAACTGTATTATCATTGTTTACATCTGGTGAAAATTCAGATATAGATTATAGAGATATGTTAGGTATGATTGATCCTAGTGTATTTAGTAGTATAAAAATTCCAGCTGGTTTATATAACATAGCTGTGTTTAAAGAACGTATGAAATTACCAGATGGTTATACACCAATTATAGGTAGGTCATTATCTATACCTGGTATTCCCGTAGATTTAGGTATAGAATTACATCATCACAAATCAGGTGAAGTTCTTAAAGAAAATGTTTTAAATAAATTAGGTGAACAGTGGCCGTTATCGATAGTTACTTATCACGGTAGAATAAAGTTAGAAGTAAATAAGATAACTAAAGTAATTGATATGTATACTGAGAAATTAAAAGCTCATAGTACAGATGATATTATGGGAACTGATAATAGCGTAGAAGATGATGATACTGGATTAGTATTATAATACAAATAAAAAAGGTTAGTTAATGTTAGAGATGGAATTAGAGACATTACCTGTTAAAATTAGGGTTGTTTATGGTAAAAAGAAACATAAGAAGGTATGTAAGAATATAGGTTTAGAAGATGGTGATATAAATTTTACTGGTAAGACTACTTCATATGTTAATGGTGATGGTAATTTTGAAATACTTATAGGTGTACGTAAATATAATAATGATATGCATGACATATATAGATATAAAGCTGTAATAACACATGAGTTATCCCACGCCACTACATTTATAATGAATCGTTTTGGTATTGATGATGATGAGTTCCGTTCTTATCTTATACAATTACTACATTGTAAGACTATGAAGTATGTAGATGATAAAATAAAAGAAGAGTTATCATGAGCGTAGAGATGACTGTAGAAGAAGCTGAGCAAGAATTATATTTAATATGTAGTGGTAGAAATACTAATAGTTTTTTAGGACGTTTATTTGTTTTAGCTTCTGAAGCAGATACAGTAAATAGATTAAGACTCAAAGAGGGTTTTCCTACATTCATAAGCGTCGTTGAAAAATATAACGACGATGAAGATTATTGGTGGGATTTAAAAGAAAGATGTGAAAGTTAAATAAACTATATATAGGTGGTATAAATCACCTATATATAGTCAATTATTTATTTTAGAACTGTGTTATTATATGATAAAAGGAGTTGATATGAAAGATATAGTGTTGATGTTAGACGCTGAACTAACTATAAATATGGTAAATAATATTATAGAAGATGTACCTGCTTTAAAAAATAATAACATCACTAGTAAAAATGTAATACAGAAGATAATATTAACTAAATGTTTACGTGAACTAATAGAAGATATAGTATGTGTGCGTGTTTTTACAGCTACTGAAAATAGTATATTATTAGATAATATAATTATGAATAGAACATATCCGTTATATAATACTTTATATAGAGAATTAGAATTTTTATATAGCAGTATTCTATTTAAAAATATAGATAGTAATATAACATTAGATATTATTAAAATGCGAGATACACTGATATTATATACGGCAAGGGAGTTGAATGTATAGTTCTAATATAATGATTAAAGAAGAGACTGAGTCTGTGTTATACTTAGACATAGAAGAAGAGTTATTAATGTTAGAAGAGTTATTTAGAGGTAATATAGATAAATCTACTATAGGGTTATATAAATATGGTATTAGATATAGTTTACTTAAGAACAATACTAGTTACTATTTACAACCTAGCGGTATAGAACTAGATATATTTAATTTACCTTATGATACGGGACAAGATATATGTAGTTATGATGGTGAAGTTATAATTCATAATAGTGTTATGCACGCACAACGAGTTTCTAATACACCATTCCATTCTACAGTAATTATAAATATTATACTAGATATGTTTAATAAAATACTATATGATAATAATCCATATAGAGAATTATATTTTAAAGATATATTAAATGTATCTAGTAATATAAAACTTATGTCTGAAGAAGTTTTAAATTTTAATTATCTAGAAGATATAATACCGTATCATATGCCAGGAATAAGTAATATACATATGACTAAATTATATAATAAATTAAGCATTATATTTATACAACCTTTAACTGGGTTTATGTTTAACCACGAAACTAATATATATGAGATTGATGTATCTAAAAATTTTATACAAATAAGTCGCGGGTGTGATATACGTGCTAAAAGATATGAGTTAGCACATAGTGTTGACGATGCAACGAATGTGTTGTATGATGAAGATAATAAAGATTTACTAGGAGTATAATATGGGACATAAGATAAAAGAGTTTAGTTTTAAAACCACTAATATGGTTGGTGGTAGATTAGTAATGCTAATTAGAAAAGAGTTAGGTAAATTAACGATTATAGATATAATAGATGAACCTAGTAAAGAGGATATAGAACATTTCGGAGAAGTAATAAGAGTATCAGCTAATAAAAAAATAGATGATATAGTTAATACATTTCTAGGTAGCTTAGTAAATGATGAAGTTTTATCAAAATTAGATTATGTATCTAAATATACTGTAGAATACTTCTTTGTACCTATTTTAAGCGATATAAATATGGTAAGTTTAACACCTGAACTTGAAAGTGATGATGATGTACAGTGATATGCCAGACGATAGTTATGTATTTAGACATATAATAGAAGAACATATGGATTGTGAAATAAAAACATTTATATTAGATATTAGTTTTATACAGGATGTTATAAGTGAATATAAAGCTGATATACGGAGTTTAGACATATATGTTAACGGTGATGAGGATAAAGAAGATGTATATAAATTTATAGAAGAAGTTTTAATATATCATTTCCTAAATATATCGCTAAGTATCTTTGATAACGATATGGCTAAATTATTACATAATATTAATTATTCATTAGCAGCTAATGGTTATAGTAGTATAATATTTGGATACCGTCAAAACATTAATAAAATATTTAATAAGTTATATAAAGTATTTGATAAATCTTTTAATAATATATTATTTAAGTATGTGGATAAGGATTCTAGAAGATTAAGTTATGCTAGTGCTTTAGATAGAGGTTATAAATTTCATACTTTAATAGATTATGATTTATTAAGTACACATACTGTTAAGAGTGATATTATTAATGTTATAGTAAGAACCTATGAGATGCGATAATGAACATAGTAACAATAGACATAAGTAACGTAATTAAACATTTTAATAAGATAGTTAAAAATAAACCATATGAGATATTCTTAGTTAGCTACTATGAATATCCATTTGTTAATAAGTCTATTAATAAGTTTAACAGCAAGATGAGTACAATATTTGATTGTACAGTAGAAGAGATGTTAAATAGTATAAACATAGAGGTTTATAATATAAGTGTTAACAGTATATTAGGGGCTATAGAAATAGAACTTAATAAGAATATTGATACATATACAAAAGTAGAGTTTAGTAAAATAATAGAAACTTCTGATGATAAATTATTAGCGGAGTTTAAATATGAATAGGTAGGGGTAAACATGTCAAATATAGATAATGGATATATATTATATAGAAATAATATTAAAAAGTTTGAAGAATATAAACATATATCTTCAGGAACTACAAGGGTTAGAATAGTAACATACACACCAGTAATGAAAATACCTATTAAATGTAATGGTATGGAAGAACAAATTTTAAATAAAATAATATTTGAAATAGCTTTTAATAAAATACTAACAGATAATAGTCGTGTAGATACGGAACATCTTAAAAGTTCTCTTATAAATTTAATACATGACTATGATGTAATAGAACTGTTTATGAAACGGTTAAACAATATAGTTAGAAACCATAAAGTACACATAGAACATATATTCTTAAATTATATTAATGAAGGATATATGTTTGGAGGGTGGATAGTATCACCTACGGATATTATATCTAATAATAATTACGACATCTTATTAGTTAGGAAAGTGTAGTTGTGTTATACGGTAAACAATGGTATATGTTAGCTGATATAAGCGAAGATAATCTTATGATGTTTAATGACACTGTAGGATATAATCTAGCTTATAATACTGAAGAATTACCATATATACTAGTAAGCGGTATACCAGACATAACACATTTCATAGAGTTTAAATATAGAAATCACAATATAAGATCTATTAGTATAGCGTATAAATATCTATTTGAAATAATATATCATTCTATAATAACTGATCTTAGCTACGAAGATTTAACTCAGAGTTTTGAATTAATATCTGTAGATGAGTTAATATTTCTTACTAACGATGAAGTTTTTGTTAATGAACTTGTATATGAGTTAGAGTCGGTTTATAAGATGTTATATAGTATTGCTGAAAAACATATATTAAATGTTGAAAAAAATAGTTATATATTTGGTGGTTGGTTAGATGATCCTAATGAAGAATCTAAATATAGCCAATTTGATTTTGTATTATACGGACATTAAAGGAGATATGATATGTATAAAGGATATGAGACCTTAGTATCACATACTGTAAAAGATGTACTCATACATAATAATGCTAGATTAGTATACGATAGTAATTATGGTCAAGTAGTTGACATTACTAATATATTACATTGTTTTTATAATATATTTCCTAAAGATGAACTATCTAGAATATTTATAAAATGTTTTATAGAACTTTATATAAATTTTAACGATCTAAGAGTAGATAGAGGATTATTATTAGATGTACTAAGTATGGATATGGATATGGTTGAGGGTGGTTCTATTTTATATGACAGTGATTTAATATTAACTTTAGAAATATACGGAGACCGTATATATGATAATGTATGTTTTAGTACACTGATGGGTAATCTTGTAGATAAACTAGATAAGCAAGGAGACCCGTTTATAATGGAATGGCTAAATGATGAAGAAATAGTAGTTGTACATAACTCATACGTACAACTAGAAATAGTAGTTTAAAAGGAGATTGGATGGGATATCCTAAAGTTGATTATGGTAAAATAAATACTAAAATTAAAAGTGTGTTATTACTAGATATAACTAACTATGTGGGTTTAATAAAAGATATTATAATTAATGAAGTACCTTATGAAGACAATGATAATAATTTAGATACACATACATCTATGTATATTAATATATTAGACGTGTGTTTAAATAACGCTACTAGGTCTATAGTAGATAATAAGTATGATAATAATATTGATAATATAGTATATCTTATACCATTACTTAACGATTACTTATTAAAACATCCTGAGGATACAGATAGATTATATGGCGTTATGAAGAACTTAATAAAATATATAGCTAATGAAATAACTATGAGTCAGTTGTATGAAAAAGCTTTATATATAGATAACGTTGTTAATGATTGTTTATACATTTCATGTTTTCCAGTTAACGGTAATATGGGTGTACGTATAGAAGAAGTTTGATAAGTAGTTTAATTGAAAAATATAATAAGGAGAACAGATGAATTTAAACACCACATATTCATTTATAACATTAGCACCTACAGTATTAGGTAATGCGTATGAAATGCAGAGAGTAATAGGTATTATGACAGTTAAAGAAGCTGTTAAAATATCTGACGTTTATACTTTACAAAATAGTTTAAATGGATTAATAGTTAACTTACCAGATATTAAAAACTGTACTTTTATACTTTTTGAAAGTGAGCACGGTACTACAACCTTACTTGCTAAAGAATGGATAGATGAAACTAGTATCAAAACAGTTAAAAATGTAGATATTGAAATAAAAATATCAGATGTCACTACAGAGGATATAGGTATAATAAGAAGTAAGCTAATGGAATTAGGTTATAGAAAATTTAAAATAGATATGAAATAGTATATAGGATAATACCTATATACTATTTCATTATTAATAACTCAAAAGGATAACAATGGAAGAGACTCGATTATTAAGTAGTTATGTAGATACTGCGTTAATAACTATTATTACTATAGGTTTAATATTAATAATACTATATGCTTTAATGGCTGTATATTATAGTATTAAAGATAAAATTAGTATTCGTATAAAACGTAAGAAATTTAAAGTTAAAGATGTACGGGAAGCAGAGTTAAAGAATAATGATATCTAATTATTTTCAATCACATATCATTTATAAGTAAGTTTACATCTTACCTGTAAATATACACACACCCTTTTAGGATAGAGAACTTACTCCCTCTCTATCCTTTTTCTTTACCACTCCATACATATTGATTCTTTTTCTTTTTTGTCATTTATATCAGTAAACATAAATACGTCCTCTAATCCATGTTCTTCATTAAGGAATGTAAACTCATCACTTTCTGTACTAACATTATCTTTAGACCTACTTTCTAATTCTAATGGTAAATCTTTACCAGTTATCTTTTCTACTTCTTCTTTATAAAAACTTATTATATCTATATCTCTATCAAGTATATTGGACTCGACACCAGTATCTAAATGTATGTTATATATAACACATCTATCAGTCTGTCCTGTTCTATGTATTCTAGCTACTGTTTGTTCATACATAAACTGTCTAAACGGATAACCTATCATAATTTCTACATTAGCTACCGTTAAGTGGTTACCTGTTCCTAATGATTTAAATGTAGTTATCAGTGGGTTATATTTTTTATCATGTTTAAACATACTAAGTTCTTGTTTTAAATATTTAGTATTATCTCCATATACATCAATAGTTTTATATGTTTTAGAAAGTTTATTATTAACTGCTTTACATACGTCTATGTAATTAGTAAATATTATAGTCTTTTTATTACTACCATCTATTATAGAATTATATTTAACTTTATTAGCAATAGCTACTTGACAATCTATTCTCGCTTTCATTACTACATTAGCTAGTACTTCACCTATAACTTTTAGCTTTAAATACTTTACTACAGTTTTAGCTTCTTTAAAATCTTTCTTATCTTGTCCAGCTAAAGCCTGTAAAATATAATCTTTTTCAAACTGATTAACAGCTAATAATGTTTCAGGTATAAACATTAGTTGGTTATTTTTATAAGCTTGTTTTACTTTATTAAAATCTTCTTCATATTTAGTCCATTCTTTATCTGGTACTAACGAAACATCTATAACCTGTCTTGCTTTTTGTAATAATGTATAATATTTATCTTCATAATCCATAAAATTATTACTTAGTTCATTCTGTCTATCTATAAAGTATTTTTGCATATTATCTTTTATAGTAGACATTAAGTATTGTTTACCATCTTTTAATTTAATATTAATAACTTTATATGTTATAGGTTTTAAATCTAATTCTGTTTTATCTATAAGCATACTATACATTCCATATCTTGCAGGTAATGTTTGTTTAAGGAGAGATGTAGGTGATTTATAAATCTTCATAAATCTTCTCTCTACGTATTTATTAAACTTCTTATCTAATATTTTAAATACTGGTAATAACTCATTTACTTTAGCTTTTATAGTAGTACCTGACATAAGTATTATATTATCTGATCGTGAATCTTCAAAAAGTTTTAATAATAGTTTAGTTCTATCTGATTTTATATCACTCATATTATGAAATTCATCTACGATTATAGTTAACTGATTTGTATTAACCTTTTTAAATATATCCTCTATAAGTTTTAAAGACTCGTAATGGAACACTATATATTTCTCACCGTTATACTCTTTACCGTTTGCTAAATCTAATGAGGTATATAATGTTTGTTTATTTTTAAATAGTTCGTTAGAGATAGAATTTATCCAAATATCATCTACTGTAGCCTTTGGTGCGATTATTAATACTTTAGACGAATTTACCCCCACTGAGAGTGCTAGAGAGATAAATGTATTATGTGTGATTATGTAATCTTTAGCTACATATAAACTTTTATCATTATCTACTGCAATACATACTGCTTCAGCTGTACCATTTTTAGTTATAGATTTTATATTTAATTTAAAATCCTCTTGTAAACCACTAGTTCTTTTCTTCCAACTTTCTTTTTTAAATAATAAAGTATTATCTTTAATTTCTATAAATAACTTATGTGTAACTAGCTTACCTCTAAACTTCTTTTCTAATGTTGCTTTACCGCCTAACGACCTTACGATAGTAGTTATATCTTTAACTAACCTATCGTTAGCGTGTATTACTAAATACGGCATACCTTGTTTAGATATGTTAGCGTGACTATCCATTATACCTCTAAGTAGATCAAATCTAGCTTTAGGACAACTATCTAAATATATATCTGGTATAAAACGTTTACTCTTTCTTACGTTATATAAACCTAAAGCTTTTAGTTTATTATGTATAAAATAATGATTATTCTCTATAGTTAATGTATCTAGTATTAACATAGAACCTAATAAATAAGACTCTATAGGTAAGTCACTTATAAGTTCATCATCTGTATAATCAACATCTAATAAACGTATAGCTAAACTATTATCTTTATATTTACCAGATTCTATAATCTCTCTAGTAGTTAGTATTCTATAATTAGACATATCCTTATCATATACTTCCCATAGATGTTCTTTATCAGCATTCAATTTTCTACCATCTTCAAATTTAACACTGTACATATCTCTTACACCTTGTGGGATTACACCAGTGACCCTACAGTAAGTATTATTGTATGTTAATACATAATCTCCTATTTTAAGTTCCTTTATGATTTTCCACCCATTCTGTGTCTTTATAGGGGTATTCCATTGTAAAGCTTTACCACCACCAACACTAACATCTAAATAACCACCATTTAAGTTTAACTTATGTTTTAAATTAAAGTAATCATCAAACACTGGTTGTTGAAATTTCAATGGTTTATAAACCATACTATCGTGTATAGCTTTAATATTCAATTTATCTACAGATGTAGTCTTACCACCTATCCATGTATCCTCTTCTATATATTGTAATACTCTATTTAAAGAACTTACTGATACTCCGTATAATGGTGTAAGTTCTAATATCTCTTTTATTATAAATTTTAACTCTAGTAGATAGAAAGAGTATAATTCTATATTATCATATCCAATATGATTAAATATAAGATTTGTTTTCATTTTAGTTAATATAGTTCGTTCTATTAATCTTTTAAAGTTTAATCCGAAAAAACCTCTAAACGAATATACGTCTTTCTTTTCATCATAATTCATAAACACTGGTAAATTCATTTTATAACCCTCTTTTCTATATTTTCAAATAATACTACGTATATCCATTTATAGATAAAACATATATAGTAATAATAAAAAAAATATACACATATATTATTTAAATGCATATATATCGATATGTATACAATATGTGTGTTAAGTAATAAGGTGTATCGTTAAGATACTGAGTTAAAAGTAAAGAGGAGTTATTTGTGAAGAAGAATATTGTAATTACTACAATATTATCACTTAGTGCTATTGCAGTACTTTCAGGGTGTGATAATGAGTATGTTTCTAAAGTTAGTGATAAGATATCTAACTTAGTTAATACGGAGAAGAGTTCTGTAGGGGATGTTAAAAACGCTGACTACGATAAGTTATCTACTGATGGTAAGTCAGAAGATAAAGTAGAAGTAGAATCTATAGTAGTAGATGTTGTAGAATCAAATACAACTGAAGATGTAAATGAAACTGAAAAAAAGGGTGAAGAAGATGAGTAAGATAAAAATAGATAGAAGTAAGTTTGTTAGTGCTATTAAAGGCGATAAAGCTACTATAAAATCAGAAGATGCTAGAATGTACTATAAGAATAGTCCTGAAGATATCACAAATGATGTTATAGATGCTGTTAATGAGTATAACAATAATTACTGTGCTAAAGTTATAGAAGCGTTTACTGATGAGAGTGAGGATATCTTTAAGAAGAACAAAGGTGTAGAAACTATTGTTGGTAAAATGCCTTATATACCTAAAGGTGGTGTAGCTGTAGTTGCTCATAGAGAGAAGACTACTAGAATTCCTGGTACTGAAAATGTAATCGTTGGACCTAGAGTTAGAGCTACTATTACAACACAATATAAGTCTGTAACTAAATCACATATCCAAGAGATGGAAGCTAAACTTAAAAAAGCACTATAAAATTTTTATCATGCTGCACTTTGTCTCATAATATTTATGAGATGTATAATACACATAGTATATAGGTATTATCCTATATACTATGTGTTTTTATTATATTCGTTTTTATATAATGTTGCTAGGTATAAAAAGTTTTTTGTTTCTTTATAAGATATAGTTAATATATCTAAACTAAGTTTAGGTAGAATCATACTTATTTTATTTATAACTTGTCTACTGTGTTTTCTAGTAAGCTCATTAGCTTCTTTAGCATTTTTACAATTATCTAGTAATCCTTTATATAGTCCTACACCAACATCCTTAAAATACGTACTGTCACTTTCCAGTTTATTTATATTCCTTAATGTAGATATTACGTCTAACTCATTTTTCTTTATAAGTTTATGTGTAACCTTATTTAAATTACCTATAGAACTATTAGCTTTATTTAATACATCATTTATATTAACATAGTTTTTAAGTAGGTCAGCTATATCAGAACCTGCAATACTTTCTAATTTAAAATCGTTTTTAAAATTTACATTAGTTAAGGTATATGTGTTATAACCTATATATAGTTTATCTGGGTTAGTAGCAGTAACTTTAACAATATCTCTATCTATAGATATAATATCTATAATATTATTTTTATCATTGTTATCTATATTTTTTATATACTTATCAATGTGTTCTATACTACCTACAGAATATTCTTTAGTGTATAATTTATACTTCTCTAGTAACTTAGTCATATTATCAGACTCTACTATATCTATTAAACCTTTAGATATAATATCTGTATACGATGAACGTTTAGAAATAGTGTTAAGTAATTTTATATCTATTTTTTTATTATGTAGTATACTAGCGTAACCACCAAATAGTATTTTAACTTTAGTACTATCATCTTCTGATAGATTTATTTTTTCTTTTTTATTTGTTAAATCATGTCTTAAACTAATAACAGTGCTTTCTAAGTTAGTAATACCAAGTAATAATTTTATACCTGTCTGTTTAACTACATGCATAGCTTTAGTTACCATATCTTTAAGTTTGTCCATAGCTTTACTAAAAAGTTCTTCTTTACTTTCTATAGATACTATTAAGGTATCTAACTCAAGATTAATATTATTATATCCTAATAACTTACTTGTATTTATGTAATGTTGTTTAGACATATTTAATTCTTCTACAGTAGCGTTATCTATAGATTTATCTAACTCTATACTATCTTCTAAACTATATAAAATCTTATAACTATAATTACATATATCATATATCTCATTTAACTTATTATTACCGTAGTTAATATCTTCCTCTAATGTTATAGCTTCTATAAGTCTCATAATAGTTTCCTTATTTTAATTATCAAATAATAATAAAATACTAGACACCAGTATTATCCGGTATCTAGTATTTATTTTTACTTACTTACTTCTGAACTTTTAATAAAGCCTGTTTCAGTATTTTCACTAGAAACTAGTGGTGACGTTATAGATGGAATCATAGCATCAGTAGGATCAGTTGCAGATATGTTAAGTTTATCTAACATAGTCTGACCAAGTTTTCTAACTGAGTCTCCGTACATTGTAATAGCTGCAAAATCTACTGCTATCTCAGATGTTTCACCAGGAGCAGTTTTAACTCTACTACCAGCTATCTCTCCATTTCCTTTAGGAAACATATTAACACATAACCACGCATCAACTACATACTTATTAGTTACATCAGGTTCTACGAATATCATAGACCCACTGTAGTAATCAGGAGTATATAGATCAGGAGTATAATTACTTAGTAATCCTAATAATGCAGTATCTGTATCTGGATCAGCTATACCATATCTTATATACGTATCAAGATACTTAGTTATAGCCTTACCAGCTTTTTCTCTCCACACATAGTTAATCTGTGATCTAGCTCTAGTAACCTTTGTAGGTTCCTCCATGAACTCACCAGCACCACCGATTGCATGTTCTTCAGTCTCAACTGTAAGTCCAGCATTTAAACCAGTGATTTGTTCTGCCTGTAATTCCATTAAAGCTTTATATGTAGAAATCCATTTCTCACTCTCTGGTAAGAAGTTAAATAATTTAGGAGCTTGTAATACAAATGGTATAACATTTCTTCTTACATAAGCTTGTGAACTTATCCACTCTTCATAACTCTTACCATCAGCACCTAATTTACCAATTCTAGTAGACCAACCAAATTGTCCACCATTTATAATATTAGCTCTAAACCCTGGAGAGCCTGTAGCTACTCCAGTTCCATTTAAAACTGAATCTGTTAATTTACTCATATCTCTCTATCCTTTCAAATCGTCTAGTCTAAAACTTTGTGTGTTATAGATCATAGTTGTTTTTAAGTTAGGTGCATATATCTTAGATACAAGATGCCAAGTCCAACCTCTTTGTTTATCACCCTCTGTGAAGTATACTTCTGAAGTGATAGTAAATCTATTATCAAACCTATCTTTAGTTCTACCTTGTACAAACTCAAGTACTTTATCAGCGAATACTGCTCTACTAAGTTTAGAATCTCCAGTAAAGTTTCTCCATGCCTCAGCAGCTACTTTTTCAAGTGTACAAATAGCCATAACAGTAATAGGACTTTTTAATACCGAAGTATCATTATCATATCCTGTTTGAAGTGCAGGGAAGTGGAATGATTTTAAATTAAATGGTTGTGCCCATGTAAGACCACTACCAAATAGAACTGGTTTAACATTAGCAGGTATAAAGTCTGGTTGTATATCTATTAACTCAGTTACTTTACTCTGTGAACCTAAATCAAAATCAAATCCTGTTTTCCATCTACCTGTACCAGCACCCATATATTTACTAAACTTGTGAGCTAAATCTATTGATAAAGGCTCTCTATTTTTAGTAACTTTTTTAGGATTCTTACCAGTCTGTATAGTAACCATGTATCTTACAACAGGTGTACCAAAATGTTCTGACTCTGGTGCAAGACTAAATGCAGTCTCTATAGCAGTACCAACACCTCGTTCATCTACTAAACTATTATGTTTTGCTCCAAGTGTAGCATCATGTGTAGTTAAGTGTACAAACGTATCTTTTCTTACAGCTATGATATTTCTAAACTTCTTCTTAGTAGGTAATGTATAACCACTATCGTAGAAAATAGATTCTAAGTTAATAGCCATATCTTGTACTTTAGAGTTAGGGTCTAGATACTTATCTAATTCAGCACTTACACTTTTCTCAAACTCTTCATTACTAAGTGTACCATCAGTACCACCAGATAAATAAATAGGAGTATTATTACTAAACTGAATCTCTTTCTGATTATCAGCTAAAGTAGGTGTTTCTGTACTTAACTCTAAAGCACTATATTTAACACCCTTTAAAGATTTACAAGTAAACATATTAATAAGATATGCTTCATGTTCTACTATATCTTCTTTATCAGTACTAGTAAAATCATACCAGCTAGATGTAGAAGCCATAGCACCATCTTCTCTTGTTATTAGTTCATTACTAATAAACTCTTTTTCTACTTTAACCATTTTATCTAAAACAGTTTTTATATTTTCATCGTAGATATACATATCTTCAAAATCTGAATATTTTAAAGGAATAGCTTTATTCTCTTCATTTATCCAATTTGCAGGGAATACAGTATCTACATACATACCAGATTCTGTAAACGGATTGATAGCGTCATGTTTAAATGTAGCTTTAATATATTTAGTATCGTAGTTAGACTTAACTATTTTACCAGTACTCTTAGCGTCTTCTCTATATATAGCAGATAGACCAAACGGTAATGCTTTAGTAGCTGTTAATATTTTAGGATCAACATCTTCTTTCTTAAGCATTGTGAAAACTATACCAACGTTATTATAAAATGAACCTTGATGTTTAGCTTCTAGATCAAAAATTGGATACATATTAGATGTAACACCATTCTCAGATTGAATACCTGGTTTAATAGTTCCAGTTCCTCTATCCATATTCTCTATGTACTCTTGTACATATTTAACTTTTATACCAGATACCTTAGGGTTAGCTGGATCTACTTTAGGAGATTGTGTAGTAGGATCTATAGCAATAGAACCATCACTGTTTCTTAAATAGTTATCCACCATAGTCTCTAAAACATCTATATAAACTCTAGCATTAGCTGCTGGTTTAATATCAGATGGTAAAACTCTTTGTGCTACAACATTATTTGCTGTTCTAGCAAATAAATTACAAAACTCTGTAGAGTGATTGTAATATTTACCTAACTCGTTAAATGTAACGTCACCATACATAACTCTTCTACTATTAGAAGTTGTTAGTCTAGGGTCTGTCCCACCTTTCTGTGCAAAAAAATATTGCTTAGGTAAATGCTGTGGTACTTCAATAGGCTCTGGATATATAACTCTAGTAGATTTATCATCTATACCGTAGGTTATATATGCCGGGCTAGCATTCTCTAATCCCATGTTAATTCCTTTTATCTTTATTTAATTATAAACTAGTTTATGATTAATAATACATTGCAATGATTATTAAATCAAGGAATGATATAAAAAAATTATATAGTATAGAGAACTATGTCCCTATACTATATTTTAATTATAATAATATGCTTTATTATCGTTGGATAGTCTTATAAAACCACCACCTATTAACTCTATAACAGATTGATAAGAGGTTGTAAAATCTGGATTATTCGTAGTAGTAGTCCATTTTTTATTCTCCCAATCATATATAATAGTAGACGAATCTTTAGCCTTGTTTTCATCACTACTAGCATTAAAGATTATGAATTTACCATCTTTCATTAATCTAACTTGACCTAAGTTAAACTTATCAGATACATCAGTAGGTATTGTATCATATTTAATCCAACTCTTCTTAACTATATTATATTTATAGATATCGTTAAAACTTCTCTTAGTTAAATCATCTGTTTTGTTACCCCACATAGCTAATATATCACCTTTACATGTAGATATAAATGATAGATTAACTGCATCTGTAGGAATAGGTTGTAATGTATCTATAGCTTTTGTTTCAGTATCTATAATTTTTACATTCCTATCTTGTGTCATGTATAAAACATCTTTATCAGATATAACATTTATATAACTAGTATATAAATCTAAGAAAGGTTCTGTAGCTCTTACAACAGTCTGTTTATTATTAAACGTATTTGTAGCTTCTACAAAATCATATATATCAAATACTTTCTTATTATCTTTATTAGTATAATCTATAATCAACTTTTTATTAGGCAATAATCTTATATTTGTAAAACTATCTCTTTTTATATTAGATATATCTATGTCTGTTACCTCTGTAACGGCTCTTAAAGCTTTACTTATATAATTATACCTATACATCTTACCATCTTCCTTAGGGACTAATATCTGTCCATCTGGTAGCTGTATACTGTTAAACCTAGAAGAACCTATATCAGTATCTTTTAATATAGTTATATTATCAGTATATTTATATCCTGTATAAAGACTACAGAATAATTCATTACTTACTTCTAAGTAATACTCTCTATATATATCATCATTATCTCTATATGGAAATATTTTAAGTTTATACGTCTGACCAGATTTTAATAGTTTACCATTTACATATGTAAAAGTAGCACTGTTATTAAAGACTACATCTATAGGATTATCATCTACATCTGATAATATAATTTTAATATATTCTTGTAAAGGTTTATCTGCATCTGTAGCTTTTATATTAACATATAAGTCTTTATAAGCAGGTACTGATTTTAAATTAACAGTTACATCAAAACTAACATCTAATATTAATACTGGTATAGTAGTAACACCTGACTCTACTCCAGTTTCAGATTTATATATAGCTTGGACGTATACCATATTTCTATTGTATAAATCTATAGAAGCTTTATTTATATCTAGACTATCTAAATTACTTTTATTATCTATAGAAGAGAAAAGTACATTATTAAAACTATCTGTTATAATCCAATGGGTAGAATGATGTTTATCTATAATGTTTGGATCATACTTACTTAATTTTATATTAAACGTATCTTTATCTTTATCGTGTAGCTCTTCTTCATTTACCATAATAGTAGGAGAGTTTATATATAAATCATCTTGTACGTCTACACCATAATCTGTCTCACTATTAGTTATAGTCTTTATAGGTATCCAATCGGTAGTACTCTTATCGTTAAAATGTCTTTTAACTCTAACATAAAATACAGTATTTTTAGGTATTATTAAATCTGGAGAGAAAGACGTTACGTCTACTTTTGTTTCAGGGTTATCTATTATTATATTAGTAAAATCTGCGGTAGTAGATATCTGCCAGCTAGAAGCTACGTGTTTAACACCTGTCTCGGTAGACCAAGGTGTAATTCTTATATTAACTATCATTATTATTCCTATTAAGTTATTTTCAATAAAGTACGATGTAACTAAAAAAATATATAGTCAGTATAGGAAAAATCCTATACTAACTTTTCTTTTTATATCTTATTAATAACAAACTACATGCTACCCCAGTTAGAAACATTGTTAATGAAGCAATTATGTATAGTGAATACGGATCTTTCATAATATATCCTTTTATTATTTTAGGTATAGTGTAATGCTACACTATCATTATATCTTAAAAAACTACCATCTAACAATTCAATAGTTCCTAATATAGGAGAATCTATCTCTGTTGTATAATCACTTACAGAAAATATATTTTGTTTATGATCATAAAGTATAAATCCTTGATTTTTATATTCCTTACTATCACTAGTTACATTAAAGAATATAATGCTGCCATCATCTCTAGTGTGTGATTGTAATTGGTCTATTGACATATTTATAGTATCTGGGAGTTCACCTATCTGTGTCCAAGTATTCTCTTTTATATTATATTTATGAATTTCTTTATTAGTTATATCTGTACCATTACCACCAAACAAGGTTAAGATATCACCATTACAAGCATATATAACATTAGCGTTATCTCTAGTAACATGTGTCTTAGTTACAACGTCTAATGGTACACTAGTAATACTAAATGTATCTGTATTAAGTTTCATAAATTTATAATCGTATAAATAAACTACTTCATTATTAGAGACTACTGTAAGATTATTTAAATGGTTTCTATCTAACGTATCATTATCTCTAACTATTGTTTTTAAGAATGTAAACTTATGTGTAGCTAAATTATAATCATACACACTAAATTTATATACGTTATCTTGTTTATAACTAATAACTATTTTATTATTAGGTAAAGATCTTATAATATGGTTACTAGAGTTAGGTAATTTAATATTAGTCATACCTACTTCTATTAAACTATATGTGCCATTATATCTAAATAACGACATAGCATCTCTATCTAATCTGAATATAGGAATAATACCACCAGCTAACTCTTGTGTTATATGTAAAGCATCACCCATATTAGAACCACCTAGAAACTTTATCTCATTATTATAGTTATGTTTAGGTTCACTACATAATTTAATAAAAGGACTATCTGATATAGTTGGTACTATAATAGGTGTGCTGTATTTACTATCACTATATTTAACAGATATGTTTACAGTATATCTTTCTCCAGCTTGTATAGGAGTATTACACTCTACGATAATATCATTCTTACCACCAAATGTTCCTACTACTTGATTATTAGTATCTCGTATTTCTATTAACACACTATCATATATCTTAGTATTTATATCTAAATCTAAATAACATCTATTAATATTAGAGATTAACTTAATATCATTTACTTTAATAAGTATATTAGATACACTGCCTGTAGCTATTACTAACTTACCGTAATTACTCACAGTGTGTGTATCTGTATGATATTGACAAATAAGAACATAACTCTTATTATCTTTTAAAGTATTCTCAGGTATTCTTATACTATATAAGTTATGTGAGTCTTTTACTCTAGACCATATAACATTACCGTCACTATCTTTTATAACCCATGATGTTGCATTATGACTACCAGTCCCACTATATAAAAGAAAAGGACTTGACTTTATAGTAAATCCTCCTAACGGAAAATCGTTATTAGTAAACTCTGTAGTTATAGTAGGTGTTACAATAATAGTATTACTAAATTTTAATCCTCTCTGACAACTATCTATAGATATAATCTTACTCCAGTTCGTTTCAGTATTATTATTAAAATGTATTTTAACTCTAACATAAATTACTTCACCCTCCGACATCTTATAATCTAAATTATATTCTAGTAGGTTTGTACTATCTTTATCTACATTTAAAATTAAGTTATTTTCATTATCAAAATCTAATGATCTTAATACTTGCCAACTGGTAGCTTGGTGTTTATATCCAGCATTTTCCGGTATAACTATTTTATCTATCCCTATTAACATATATATCCTTTTTAATATAAAATTTTATTTTCTTGTTTAGTTTGGTCACACATTGAAATTAATGATGGTTCACTATCGTAGTCATCTGTATGAATAATAACTCTAGCATATAATTCTGTATTATCAGAATAATAACCATCCTCATCTATTTTTTTTAAAGGTGTTATCCAACTAGTTAGATTAACCTTATCTTTTAACGACTGATCTACAATTTGAGTAAATTCTTTATCTAGTGCAACTTGCCAACTAGTGGCTATATGAGGCTTAGTGCCGACTCTTAGTATGTTATCTATAAATAATCTAGCCATAACTTTCCTTATATGTTTATTCTCATTTAATGGAAAATATCTTCTTTTTTAACTAAAAACTATTAAGTTGATTAAACAATATAACAAAGGAATTGATAATGTACATCCCATTAAAAGATAATACAATAGGTAAAACTATGTATAATAGAAAATTAGAAAATGAGTTAAAAAGATTTATAATAAATATGGACAGTGGTTTAAACTATGAATACGCTGATACTAGTAATAATAAATTAGTATTTATAACAGGTAAGAGTGAGTCTGAAAAAGATTTACCTATATTTCAATATCCGTATGTAATTGAATACAGAGATAATGTTAACTATATATTTACAGACCTTAGACAATTTATAAAAACAGTCGATGAAGATTTAACTAATCTTAGTGATATAATAAAAGATAAAAGTGGTTTTGATTTTACTGTAAATAGAACATTGTTTACTTATTTACAATTAGAAAAAGAAGGTGAGTTAAACGAGGTAGGTAATAGTGTAGTAATAGCTTTTGGTAAATGGTTATCAAATATTATTTCATTAAACTTTAAACTTACACCTATTGAAGAGATGACTATTCAAATAGTAGCTATGCATTATTATTTATCTATAGTGTACGATGACCTAGATGAAGATAGTATTAATAATAGAGTGTCTAAGTTTATAAAGATGGGTGGTAACATTGTTAAGAACAATGACTTCGTAACTAATGTTATGAAGAACTTAACTAAATCTCCAGACAGTGCTTTAGACCTTGTAGATAATTTTAATAATTGTTTACAGAGTGATAGTATTAAAAATATGAATGTAAATATATTACTTACTATGTTAAGTACATCTTGGTATGGTGTAAATAATAATGTTAATATAGGATTGGCATTAGAAGATAGTTCTACATTTACAGCTATGATGTATAGTTGTGCTACAGATAAAAATTATAAGAGAGCTATTATGACTAAAATATTAGAGGGTAATAATAGAGCTATAGAACTTAAGAAGAGTAGTAAGATACTAGAGAACATAATTAAAGAACAGATAATATAATTGTTTTAAAAAAAATTTAGTCCTATATTATTTAATTGTGTCAGGTAAAAGACACAATCATATTTCGACCTTTCCATACGTATTAGTGGTTATCAGTATGTAAGTTCTGCTGATGTTAAAACATTCTAGGATTAGACTAGAATAGAACTTTGTCTATGTTTGAAAACTCCGCCTCTTTTTCATAGACAGATAAAAAAAGCTTAATATGTGATATAAGGTTGAATGAACCTTATATCACTATTATTTTTTTTACACTGTTTGTAACTTAGCACTAGCTAAATGTAAATCATTTTCCATAAGATCTTCAAATATCTTATCTAATGAATTTCTGTTATCTCTATCAGTATTCCAAAAGTCTATCTTTTTAACAAGCTTATCTAACATATCGTTATTATCAGGAACTTTTAACATTAAGGCATCTATATTACCTATCTCCTTAATCATATTCTTTTTAACTTTCTTATCAAAATCAATACTTCTTATCTGTCTTATCATCTCTAGCTTTATTCTTCTTAATCTACGATACTCGTCATCATAGATATCTTCTCCAAATGTCATAGATAATAATTTAATTATCATAATCACTAGTATAATTAGACCTCCAGTTACAAACATAACTTCTATACTTCCAATAATTACTAATAATATTATTAATCTAACTAGTCTGAACATAATAAAAATATTAGCAAATACTGGAGCACCTTGGGTGTTAGCATGTAGTTTAGCTAAACCACTAGATAAATATTTACCCATACCAAATCTTACTGCAAACTGATCTGCATGTTGCTCACTATCTACACTATCGTATGTTTTAACAGCATCTAGTTTATTATGCGAAGCTATAAGTTTATCAGTCACTTTTAACATCACACCTAAAGTATCTTTATCTGCTAAATCACCTTTCTTACCTTTTAAAGTATTTGTATAATATAGTTCTAATGTTTTCTTATAATCTTTCTTACCGGTTAATACATCTTCTACCAATGTATTAGCTAATACAGATGTAGTGCTTACTGTTCTATAACTCTCAGCTATGTGTGTAAACGCATGACCTATTTCATGTAGTAATACTGCAGTAGCTTCTTCAGCGGTTAAATCATAGGTATGAAATAATAGGGCAAAATTTGATAATACAAATAATTTATAATCTTTATTTAATCCAGATATCTTAGCTCTTTGTAAATCTATCTTTACAGATTTATCGAATAATGTTTTTTCAATATTTTTAAAACTACTATAAACGTGTTTAACTATAGATTTCTCATCTTTAATTAAATCATTAATATCTTCTGTATCTTTAGCTATTGTATCATCTTTATTAGCTGATTTATCAAACATATTATAAACATCAGTAATATTTTTATTTAAAGGATTATCTGTAGTTACAGGCGGTGTAGGTATAATAGCGTATAGTGTACCATCATAATTAACGTGTTTAAACGTCATACCAAATCTATTACTTATAGCTTTATCTATATCATCTATAGCGTTTTTAGTTATAGTATTTTTAAAAAACTGTATACCTTGTTTAGTTAACTTATTATTATATTTAGCTTCTCGCTGAATAATTTTAAAATTATCTACTAATGTTTTTATTATAGGATCATCTATTTGTACATCAATCATTTCTAACGATATATTATCTATATCATTAGAGTCTCCTAAAATACCTTTATTATTTCTCATCTTCAATACCTTGATTACTTAGTTCTTCTTGAAATCTATCAGTGTAGACTATAGACGCTGTGTAAATATACATTGTGCTTATGGCAAGTACCTCATTAAGTTTTTGTGAATAATTAAAAACCTCAATAATTTTTTTATTAGCTTTACTAAGATTACTTTCTAACATTTTTTTAGTTTTTACGATATTACCAGCATCGTCATAATAAACTTTCATATATTTAAATATACCAATACCTTTATCTGTACCACTTTCATCAAAAGCTTCTAAGTTAGAATTAGTTAATTCTAATAATATTTTTTTAAGTTTTCTATCTAGTTTATTAGTAATATCATTTAAGTTATTAGATGCTGTAGTGAAATCACCATTCTTACCTTTGATATATCTTAAACTAGCTTTAGCTGTAAATATAGTAGACGATCCTATTTTGAAAGATTCTTTTTTTATTTTAAATTCAGAGAATTTAGTTTTGTTATCTAATATCTTAGATACTAATGTTTCATGGTCTTTAATACCAATAGTATTTTCTTTATCAAATATTTCTCCACCTTCAAGTTTATAATAATCTTCTTCGTGTATAAACTTATTTTTATCTAATATATTAAAAGTTATTTTAGATATTTCTCCATTATTATTTATAGCATCTATAAATTCTTCTAAATCATATGTTAGTGATTTAATAACATCTATATACATAATTATTATATCTCCTACGTGTGTTATGTCTAATTCCGGAATACGCAATAAGTCCATAATAGGTTTAAATATATTTTCAATAACTTTAATATTTCTTTCATCTTTTACAGTTATCTCTATGTTTTCTTTACTAGGCTTATATACTTTACCAATAATAGCATCTGCCTGTTTATCTTTTACACCGAATAATTTCATTATTTTATTAAATAACTTAATTGCTTGTTTTTTAACATACTCCCACGCCTTATAAATAGCATCTAGTATTTTTTTGATTATACTATCTTTAGCTTCTAATGATATCTGTAGATTTTCTTTAGGATCATCAGACTCTAACGTTATACTGTAATTATCAATACCTAGTAATTTAACAGCATTTTCTAAACTTAATTTTGACATAGTTACCATCTCTTTAGTAACACTATCATTCTCTAAGGCATTTTGTTCTACTGTTATAGTTTTCTCTATAGATTGTTTTATATTCTCACTAGAGGCTATTACAGCTTCAGTGTCAGTTATATCTTGCTTAATCATTTGTATTTCATCTTCTAGTGTTATTCCATCAATCATATCTTCTACAGTAAAATTAGTAGAAATTTCTATTTTATCATTATTATCTTCTAATCCAAATAGTGTTTTCATATCGTATATCCTTAAATTTATTTTTATTCAATAAAACTATGACTCCAGATATATGTTATCTGTAGTCATAATATTTTTTTTGTTTACTCTCTTTTTCTCTTACTATATTACCTAATAAAGTAGATATATTAAACGATTGTATATATTTAGTATCTATATCTTTTTTAAGAAAATTTATCTTATTTACTATCTTAGTAGCAATATGATCATTCTTCTCATCTTTTAATGCTTTTAGTAAAAATTCTATCTTTAACTTTAACTCTTTCTGTTCTGCTTGATGTCCGAGTATTTCTAAGTTATCTTGGTCGTCTCTAGATAGTATATTATTGGCTATTAGTGATGATAAAACTCTATCACCCTCTATACCGTATAAATCTAAATTCTTAGCATGTAATAGAAACCAATATGTTAATAACCATGCAAGCATAATATCATCATGTCCACCATCAGCATGATCTAGTCTACCGTTCTTATCTCTTACACCATGTATCTGATTAGATAGTTTACTATCATGTACTGTATTACCAGTATACTTTACTGCAGATTTTAATACATTACCAAATAATAAAGATCTAGATTGTCTACCGGTACCTGTAGTCGCATAACCAAATAGTTTTTTATATCTTGTAAATATAGCTTGGTCTATATCTCTAGCAGGTCCTAATATAACATCTTTTATTTTATCGTATAACTCAATATCATTTATAACCCAGTTGAATAATCTTTTAAATGGATTCATATCTCTAGTTGGTAATATTAAAAATAAGTTATCTATTATAGACGAACCTGTAGATTTATTTTCAATAACTAATGTTAACTTAGGAAATCTATATAACCACTCTGATATCCAATTTGAGAATACTATAATATTAGTCTCGTTATAATCGCCAGCAGCGATAACTTTACCTGTTTCAATATCTCTTACTACTAAACCTATATCATCTCCTCCTGAGGCATTAGAGGTATCTAAACCTAGTACTAAGTGTCTATCTTTATATTTAGCTATTTCACCTTCAGGAACATACCATCTAGTTGTATATCCTAAATCAGATATCTCTATATATGGTTCATCTATTACAGAATCATTAATAGCTTTTAATATATTTTTATCTATTGGGTTTTTACCAGAATCAGTAACCCATCTTAATAGATAATCTCTTTCAGCATCTGAACCATCTGAAAAAGCGTCTGCCATTTTCTCCGCTAACCATTTATCAGTATAACCAAGTTGTCTATGAAAAAACTCTAGTATAACTAACTCTCTTTTATTCTTAGAACCTTTTTTAACTATATTTTTTAATTCTAATTGATTAACAGTATCATATAGTTTCTCTGTCCATTTAAAACCATCTTGATAAATGCTAAATGCAAATTTACCTGATTTTGTATCTGGGTCACCTGCAGTAGTAGTTATGATAGTACCATAAGGTGAACCAGTTTCAGCGGCTACATCTCTAGCTGCACCACCTGCGGCTAAGGCAGATGGTAAAATAGTTTCTATATTATATATAAAGGCAATCTCATCAATATGGAATATAGGAGATGTCAAACCTCTACCTACGTTAGCGGCAGCTTTAGCAGATGATTGACCAAGGTGAGTATTATATTTATTCCCCATAGCATTAACAGTAATAGTTTCCATATTATTAGAATCTGTCTTAGTAGTCATTCTTAAAAATAACGGTAACTCTTTTTCCATATCTTTAATAGCTTCTACAGTTCTTACTCTAAGTTTATTATCTTTAGTAAGTAAGTTTATCTCTGTATTAAAACAATAGAAATTTAATAACATTCTTATTAAGAAGTTTGAGGTAAATGACTTACCAGTCTGTCTAGGTTGTATTAAGAATGAAGTAATGTGATTAAAGAATAACCATATTAAAGCTATGTTACCTCTATTAGCATTAAATGGAAATGATACTGATCCAGCTACTGATGGTGCTCTAGCTATCTCTCTAAAGAAATACCAAGGGTTCTCACCTATCTCTACTATAATCATAGCTTGTTCTTCTTTAGTTATAGAAGCGTCAAACGGATCTATGTTTAGTAATAACGGGTTATGTAAAGCTAATATAAAACCGTGATTCTTTACACCCATCTCTTTAAAAAGTGTAGCCAACCTTAAGAAAGATTTATTTGTAGTCTCTGTTTGTAGTATGGCGTTAGGATATTTTTTCCAATCTGATTCAAATAGAATTGCCATATAAGTTCCTTTATTTATTTATTATCAACAAAACAAATCTGTTGTCTTTAATTTATATTTAGACATATATTATTTAACTGTATATAAAAAAAGTATAGGAGTACTTATGAGTAAAGAGTTAAAATATAAATTGATAAAACTTGAAGAGTATAAAGGTTTAACTTATAGAGTTAAAGCTTTAAAAGATTTCGGTGATGTAAAGAAAGGTGATATAGGCGGATATGTAAATACTGAAGATAATCTATCTCAAGAAGGTAATTGTTGGGTATATGGTAATGCTTGTATGTACGATGATAGTAGGATGTATGATAATAGTAGGATATATGATGACGCTGCTATGTACGATATAAGTGAGATACATAACAATAGTGAGATGTGTGATATAAGTGAGATGCATAACAATAGTAAGATGTATAACAATAGTAAGATGCTTGGTAATAGTAGAATGTATGATAATAGTGGGATGTATGATAATAGTAGGATAAACAATATTAGTAAGATATATGATATGAGTGAAATACATGATACTGGTAGTATGATCGGGAAAAGTATCATTCGTGGCGATAGTATGATATATAACCATACTAGAATATCTGCTGATTTTGACGGTACGGATGTATATATAGGTACAGGATATCCATATAAATATACTGGTAGTCTAGTATATGATAAATTAGAACCTACTCATATACAACTAGGCTGTTATATTAAAACCCCCTCTCAATGGAGAGAACAGTTTTGGTGTAACGAGAAAGAGTTTCCTAAAGGTAGCGATGAAGCTAAACAGAGATTACGTGCTTTAAACTGTTGTTTAAAATAGATGAACGAAGAGATAATAAAAATGGAGGATATAGTATAATGAGTCTTAATACTAGGATAGATACAGACAATGTTAAACGGCTAGAAATAGTAGATAAACTAATAGATGTATATAATAACGAACATACTTTTATAATAGTAGAACCTATATTAGAATATACAAACACTATATATAAAATTACAAGACAGCTATCTAATTTATATTTAGATGTAATAGTAGCTGGTGAGGTATTAATAACTAAAAAAATAGCGTTGTCTAATAGGTTTGGTTTAAACGCTTTACTTTTAGAGATAATGAAACAAAATAATATATCAGATGTTAGTTCTTTAATAATAACTGTTTGTGAGGGTAGTTTAGGTCTTATAGAGTATATGATAAACAATGAACCTATAAGTACAGTTTTTCCATTACTTAAGATAAACAATGAAGAAAGATTAGCTATACTCTTAGAGTGTGCTGAACAGATGGGAGGTAATATAGAAATAAGTGTGAAGAATGCACTAAACGGTGAAGTCATAAAGAATCCTATCAATGATAAATTCTTTAAAATATATACTACATCTAATGACTCTTACACATCTTCTATAATGCATAATATAAAAAATAGTGGTGGTAATTTAACAATAAAATTTAATAAGGATGAAAAATGAATAACGAAGAGCAAAAAGAAGAAGTTGCTAAAAAATTAAGAAATGCTTCAAATATTATGCATAGTGTAGCGTATCCATATAAAGCTTTAATAAATATTTATGAAGATAATAAGGTAGAAAAGTTAAAAAATACTATTAAGTATTGTCTATTAATATCACAACGGATTATTGATACTGTTGGTATTGTAGAACATTTTAGTAGTATTAACGATACATCTAATCTATGTAAGACTTTAGAATATATTATATTAGAACATAATGATTTACCAGAATGTGATATAGAGAATGAAACTAAGTTAACAGCCAGTGATATATTATTACAAAATATTGAAGCTCTTAAAAAAATAGAGAAAGCTTTATCGGATAATGATACTGCTGGTGTAGAAGCTGTATTTGCAGTTATGAAAAAAAACTACGATAAACAGACTGGTCCTGTTGGTGTAATAATAGGTAGGTTAGGTACTAATATAGTATCTTATAATAATTTAGAACGTTGTATAAGTAAAGATACTCCATTTGATAAAGTTTATACTGAAACATATAATAAGGTGCAAAAGTTTATGAAAGATAACCCAGATTTATTAACTGCTTTAGCTAGTATTAATGACAAAGGTATAAAGTATCTAATGAATGATATCGAGTTTGATGAAGATAACTTTTCAAAAGAGATTGAGAGTTATCGAAGTGTTATTGATACAATGTTAAAACTAGAAGAAGAGCTTTTAAAAGAGATATGAATAAAAAGATATAGAAACATAGGAATTAACCTATGTTTCTATACTAGATATTAGGATCACCTACTTTTCTTTTTTCTCTTCAAGATAACCTCGTTCGATTAGAAATGTTCCCATCTCTACTCTATCAGCACCTAAGTATGTATCGTCTTTAGCAAACTCATGTACTGTCTCTTCAGCGTCTGCTTCTGTAGGTTCAGGTTTATTTTTAATAACACTGAATCTTTTATCAGTTGCAGTACTTCTATCTAATACAATAACATTTGCTACAAATCTATAATTTTTCACTAGACTCCTTTAATTTTTTAATCAATAAATTATTTATATATGTTCATACTAACCGCTCTAATATATACATAAATATAAACACCAGCAGCTGTTGTTGTTAATACCCATTTAGTATTTCTATTTAAAGCTTTCTTAGTATGTTTAAACATATTGTTTTTAACATGCTTCACTCTACTATTCTTAATTTTACTAGCAGACCAAAACCCTTTTAACATTATAAGTATATTCTCTATATTAGACTCATATTCACCTAAGTTATTTTTCTTTATTAAATACTCTATGTTTAATTTCATTATCTCGTTTATATCTTTCTCTATATCTTTAGAGTGTAGAGATTGTATAGATAAATATTTAAGTGTCTCTATTAAATCATCGCTATCCACATTCTTTATAAGATTACAAACTACGTGAACTAGTTCAGTTTTAATAAAATCATTTTCTTTATGTAATACCGACTCTATGTATTTAATATATTTATCAGACCTATTAAGTATAGCAGATATAGAATCATCATCTAACTTACTATCTAATGTAGTTATTTCTAAATGTTCTTTATTAGCTATAACATCTAACATAACCCTATATATATTTTTAACCATATCTCTTATACGACCTTGAAGATCGTTTAGTATTTCTATAGATTCTAAAGTATCATATTTTTTTAACTTATCATAATGCAAGCCTTTAGGTTTTATATCATGTGCTCTGTATTTAAATACTTCATACCAGTTATCTAATTTCTTTAAAAGAAACTTCTTACTTAGTCTCTCATAAACTACTACAGCTACAGATCTATCTAAACTATGTTCAAAATAATTAGTGAGTAAACTTGACATTGCTTTAAAAGCTAATATCATATATAAAGTTTCTAATAACTCATCTTTATCTTTAGAGTTTAAATCTTTACTAATAACTGTTAAATGCATTAAATATAATAATGTTTGATATACTACATTACTACTTACTTTCCAACTAGGATTAATATCTGGAACTCTAAATAAATCTAGTTTTAATCTATTTTGATCTATATCTAATATATCTATAAATAACTTTGATTCATCTATTATACTATATCTTATAGGATTAACACCTAATAAGTTACCACCTAGAAATTCTATGTAATCATCAGATTTATTCATCCATTCTAATTTATATATATCTAATGCTTTTTTAAATTTCTTATCTACCTTTAATTTAGGCAGATATCTGTCAAATAGTTTTATTACATCCTTATCCATATTATTTAACACCATCTCTTTTATGTTGTGCTATTAACTCTTTAGTTACACTGTTAGGTAAATCTTTAACTTTACCTTTCTTAACTACTGGTTTATGTCTTACATCTGTCTTCTTAGTTACATTGTAATTCTTCTTAGCCATATCGTATCCTTTTATATGTTATCAAAGAAACTATTGTAAGATAGAAGTATTAAACCTCTATCTTACAAATTCATTATCTTTATACACTATAGTTCTACCAACTGGTTCGTTATCCATAGTTACAGCACTCCAAGTTAATACACAATCTCCTGTAATCTCTAGTACTGGTGCAGGACTTCTATGTACGATACCACCACGAACCTTACCTAGTAATCCTCTACCTATTTCAATCACATCACCCTTTATCTCATATACAACATCTTTATATTTATTATTTGGTATTTCCCAAAATACTAAAAGATCTTTCTTATGTGTAGCCATACTATCTTGACTTAAGAAATACATATCGTTACCATACTTATCTTTTAATACTTTCCTATCTTTTTTAATAGGTAATAATATATAATTATCATTTGTTAATTTAATACTATCATCTATACTATTTGGTTTATAGAATTTAGAATCTAAACCTAATGAATAAGACCATAGTCTACTTCCGTATGTACCGTGTTTAATATTATAGAATAACTGATCCTTTGAACTTTTATATGGGGTTACAGTTATTTCTTCTAGCTTGTTATCTATTAGCCTTGTCACTTTCATTAAATTTCCTTAAAATATTAAATTATTAAATTGTTACTAGTTCCTTTTTTATCAACTCTACACACTCATCTATTTTTGACATACCTAACTTTTTATCATTATTAAAACGTATATGTTTTATAATTTTCTTAGTAACTAATGAATCCACTACAGTATAGTCCATACTATTTTCACTACTATGTTTATTAATATCACTATTTTTATCTATCGGTTCATCATTGTATAAACTAACCAATACAGTATTTACAGCACATTTATTATTAATCATAAGACCATATAACTCTTCCATGTATCTTAAGTCAGGTATGATATACGTACCATTAGCATTAAACGTTTTATTACGCATAGCATCTACAAAAACCATATTACCTAATCTGTTTCTAAATATAGAACCTAAAGTTTGTAGTATTGTTCTGATATTAGCTTTATCACCTTTAAAGTTAAATAACTCTTCTTTATTATTTTTATATTCTTCTACTTCACGTACAGTAATACCTAATATATCTGAAGCCATCTCTTTAAGTAAATCTGCAAAATGATGTAACGATATATCTCCCACTAGATCAGAGTCTAATTCCTCTTGAAGTTTTTTACCTAACGTTGTTTTACCAGCACCCATTGATCCCGCTATTAAAATTATATTCATATATTTATTTTCCTTTTTTATAAACTGTTTGATAATACCAAGTGACTTGTGTCACTGTATTTACTATTATTGCTATCTCCGTTATAAACTTTAAAACTTCCATTTTAAATCTCCATCCAATATTTATTTATTATATAATTAAAATGTATAAGTAGTATTAAAATTATTAGTTCTGAATGAGTTAAAAACCATATAGGATTTAAATATTTCATTTACTCTCCTTTAAAAATATAACATTAGTATAAAAACTACACCATATGAATTTATTTCCTGTATCTTTACAATCTATTAATGTATAATATTCTATCTTTATATTATTATGGTTTATAACAACCAGAAACACACTAGGATTCTCTTTCTCTATATTCTTTAGGTTATTCCTCTCTATAAGGTCAACGTTTAATTTAAGAGCTATCTTGTGAGGTTTAACACCATCTTTCTTATATGTATGATATATCGAATCATTATTAGTTAATGCAGTCTTAAACTTCTTACCTTTTTCAGTATCGTCATAAAGTAAATCAGTTATATCTATAAAATCAATATTCTTACTATCTCTATTAGTTTCATATGTTTTAATTAAGTTATCTAATATAGTTATGTTATCCATAGCATGAAAACCTAATCCAACTGGATGTATATTCATAGCTAACGGTTCACTTACATTATCTAATAAAGTAAGTAGAGTAGGTTTATTATACTCTTCTACTATTTCTATAGCATCATCTTTATACTTATTAAAATAGAAATAACTATTAGCATTATATAATGTTCTTATATTAACAGTTACTAATTTATTATCTGTTTTAAAAAACTTAGTTAATTTAGTTATAAAAAACTCTATATCTTCTATAGGTTCTTTTAATATAGCTAATCCATAAGCAGCTGAATATAGTTTTCTACCTATCTCATTTTCAGTATCATATTTTAATATAGCATACTTACCCTTTGTATGTTCATTAGTTATTGTTAAAATCTGTTTAAAGTTTACAAACGGATGTTTAGTTACTGTAGGCTTCCAATACTTACTATTAGGTAATTTTCTTATATCTTCAAAATCTGTTATACCTTGTTTATATTTATTAATAGCCATCAACATTAACTTACTAGAAATATCTAAACCTATATTAAATATTAAACTTTCAGATACTAAAAACCCTATATCTATTTTTTTACATATCTCTTCTAAATCACTGTGTTCTGTTATTATAGTTAAGTTATATTCTTTAAACTTATCTTTTAAGTTAGTTAAAAACTTATCTATATCGTTTAACTTAATAACTGTATGCATCTCTATAAATTCTAATATAGCTATTAGCTTATATGTATAGTTAACTTCGTGAGATGTAGGAACATATCCTATATCAGTATTTAAAAACCCTGACATACCATTTCTATTCTTCTCTATCTCTTCAGCATATGTATAACCTTGTAATCCTGCTACCATTATACCTTTATCATTTATCTTATAACTAAGATATAATATTAAGTTGTCCATGTAAAAATCCTTTAAAATATAAAATCTAATAAAATGTATAATCCTAATTTTTTTATTATAGTTAAGATATGGTAGCTTTTATTTGATAATTATAATAAGGATATAAAATGTTGATACCAGCTATAAACGGTAAGGGTAAGTTTAAATTTAAAGTACCCTATAGTAACCTAGTGGATGAAGAACAAGAGTTAACAGTAACTGCTATAAGAAGTATTAATGAAATACTTGCTTCTGATGAAGATCCGTTAACTTTTATTTATAAAGCTGCAGGTCTTACTGAAGATGATATGAATGAAGATAGTGTAAGCGGTGTACCTATAGTAACGTTTATAACTACTGGTAGTAAGTTTATATATATTCCAGGGGATATGATAGTAAGTATACCACAGAATAACGGTATATTATATCAAGATAAAGTAGTAGGTATAAACTTAGGTTCGTTACCTGAAAGTACTGATTTAACTAATCTATTAGATAAGTTAACAGATATCGTATACAGTGAAACTGGTGTTAAAGTTAAACCTGAAATACTACCAGCTAGTAGTAAGGTAATTATAGACTATGATAAAGATAGAGAATTTAAACAACTACTGAAGAACAGAAAGAAAGTAGAGAAACCTTATATAATACGTATAAAAGAGTTAGAGACTGCATTAGAACAACAAATTACGATACGTATTAAACTTGAAGAGTTTATTAAGAATCAATTTTTTAATAGAGACACATTGTTAGATAATAACGTTACAGTACCAGAATTAGTAAAAGGTATACATAAAGATATAATACCAAAAAGTTTAGTTACAGTACAACAACTTATAAACGTAGACCCTAATACATTAACAGATAAAGACCCTGTTACTGTAGAAGATTTAATAAAAGCTTAAAGGATAATAAATGATATTTAATAAAAAAGAGTTTGGTAAGAAATTATTTAATAAAATAATGAAGACCTTAAAACCTAAAATGGAAAATAAGATAAATTTTATCGATAAAGAAGATAAAGATCCTTTTAAAGATAATAGTCTTATGAGATATTGGCCGTTAACAACTGATGGTAATGACATAATAGCTAATACAACCAGTAATGTAGTTGGCACTCCTACATTTATAGAAGACCCACTAGGCAACTATGTTAAATTTACAGGTTCTAATTATATAGAGACTGATTTACAAGCTATTGATACTGGTGTAGCTACATTATCGTTAATGATGAAATGTGAAACACAGAGTAACCCTGTTAGTAATGCCGTAGTACATTTTTCTAAAGATGGTAATAATACATTAGTTATATTTATAAATAAGAATGGGTTTAGTGTATATATAAATGATACTTATTATAGTGTTTTAAATACTCTGGAAGATGATATTTGGACGCACGTAGTATTAGATAGTAATGGTAAACTATATATTAATGGTAAACTATTTAAAGATTTTAATAATACTGTGGATATGAATAGTTTAAATAGAAAATTTATAATAGGTGCAGATAGAGATGTAGGTTCTATAAACGATAATTATATAGGATTAGTTAAAGATGTACAAATTTATAAAAAGATTTTAACTCCTAAAGAAGTACTAGAATTAAGTCTAAAGTTTAATACTAATAATATAAATATCAAATCTTTAGTATTTAAAAGATTTACTAATGTTTTAGATATATTTGATAATTATGGTAACAAGAAATCTATAACACTAAATACAACTCAGGATGACGAAATTAAAAAAGAGATATTTAGTTACATGGACGTAAATCTTAGAATTAAAGATCCTGAAAAAATGTATCCTGTTTATTTTAGATTTGGTAACGGAGCTGTAAGTGGATTTCCTGTAGGAGAAATATTAGTAACTAGAAATTACGGTGTAGATAGTGATTTAAATAATGGTAAGAATAGCAGTGAGCGTTTTAGTGACGGTTACGAGACATCTGAACATGTAGCTGGTTTAACACTACGTTTAATAGGTGGAGACCATCCTTGGGGCGGTGCACAACCACATGGTGTAAAACCCATGTATTATAGTTGGTCATATATGCCTACTATACAATATTTTAAATCTCATCGTATAGCGTGCTACATACAGCCTAAAGCCGATACTACTTTTAATAGTGATGTAGAAGTACCACCTGAAAAAAGTGGTGGTTGTCCGTTATATAGTGGGTTTTATTTAAGAGGTGGTCTTAGTTATAAAATAGCTTTTAGAGGATTAGATATTACACCACATGTAATAACATCACCTACATTAATATATAGAAATAATGCTTATGATAGAACTGAATGGTTAGCACCGTTTAAATATATTAAAGAGAATGGTGAAGATACGATAACAGATATAGGAGGATTAGCGTAATGGCAAACGAAGAACATAAAAATGATAGTATAGAAACTGAAGAACAAGAGTTAACTGAAATAACTAATGAACACGGTATAGTTATAACAGACAACGAAATACATGAACCACCAAATAATGATATTGATGTATATATAGAAGAAGTTAAAAGTATTCTTAGAGATGAGAAGATTAAATCTATTGCAAATATAGAAATAACTAATAAAGACAAAACGTATGAGGGTGATAACTTATCACAACAACGTATAACATCTATTATAGCTCTTAATACAATGGAGTTTAATAAAAATATATCTGTAGTTTTACAAAATGTAGCTTCAGATATGGAAGATGGTAGTAGTAAAGATACTATTAATGGTCTAGCTACTGTGTTTGAAACATTATATAAAAATGTATATGATGATTTTAAGATAGATTGGAAAGTTAAAGAGAATGAGTTAGTAGCTACAAGTACTACAGAGTTATCTGATATACTTAAAAGTTCTCTACATAAAGTAGGAGCTATACTAACTAAAACAACTACTAAGTTACTCGAAATTATAAATAAATAATATAGTTACATATTTTTTTATTTAAATTGAACACATTATAAACTGTTTGTTAACAAGAATAACTGTGGGGTACTAAATAATAGTATCAGGTAGTCTGATACTTCATAATGGAGAAATTAATGACTAATTCTGAGAAAATAAGCTTTTTCGATAAAATTGATAAAGCCTTAAACGTAGAATACCCAGTACTTAAAGACGGTCTAACGAAAGTACAAATTTTAGATTTACTAAAAGAAAAATATCCATTATTAAGTGGAATGATTTTCTCAGATTTATCTGTATTTAAAGCTAAAGTTTGGGATTTAAAGTTAGAGAATGGTACTACACTTATTATAGGTAGTAGTGGTTATACACTAGATATTACTTCTAATCTGGAAGTTGATGACAAACATGTTATCAATAATCCTAACGGTGGTCGATGGATTTATAACGAAGGACTGATTGATGTTGTCACTAGTCCTGAAGAGTTTGTCGAGGGTGAAGAGTTAACAGGTGCTGATGCCGAAGACGCGTGGGAATCAGTTTAAAAAATTATTAATATATTAATATAACAAGGAACGAACATGAAATTTAATAAGAACACTTACGGTAAGACACTATTAGCCCTTATAATGGGTACAATTAAACCTAAGATAACAGGTCTTACAGAAAGCAAAGTTGATAAAGTAGACGGTCAAGCACTGTCTGATGAAAACTTTACAGCTGACCATAAAGCTAAAGTAGAAGCTAATAAAGTACTATCTCTTGTACCTAATGCTGCTGATAAGAAAATGACTATCACATACCAAGACGGTGTTGAGAAAGTTATCGATCTTGCTGCTATCTCTAGAGATGTGCATGTTGAGGGAGCTACACTAGACGCTGCTAGTAATATACTTACACTTAAGTCTACTAACAACGGTAGTGATGTTACAGTTGATCTTTCTGACTTTGTAAATAGTTCAGAGCTAACTGCTGCTATACAACAAGCTGGTAGTGGAGCACAAGGTGCTGCTGATGCTGCTTTAGATGCTGCTAAGACTTATGCTGATGGTCAAGATAAAGCTCAAGCTGATGTTATAGAAGCTAATAAAGTTGCTAGTGCTAAAGCTAGACAAGAAGATAGTGCTAAAGCTGCTAAAGATCTAGATGATCTTAATACTGCACAAGCAGATGCTCTAAGTGCGGCTAAAACTGCTCTTGAAGCTGCTGATGCTGCACTTGCTTCTGGTAAGGTTGATAAAGTAGATGGTAAAGCACTATCTGATGAAAACTTTACAAAAGCACATAAAGATTCTGTAGAACTTAAAAAAGTAAAAGAGATTACTAAAAACGCTGCTGGTGATAAACTAGAAATTACTTATATCGATAACAGTACTAGTGAAATAGAACTAGTTATGGTAGAAGGTGATGATCCAACGCAGGCTGATGCTGATGCCGCGTGGCAAGCCGCTTAATTAAAAAATAACGCATACATACATAGTATAGGTATTAATTTACCTATACTATGTATAATTATTTATTCACCGCATTCTTTGATAATTTAAAAACTGAAAGGTAATAGAAGATGATATTTAATAAAAAAGAGTTTGGTAAAGGTATTATGGAAAAAATAATGAATACCATTAAACCAAAATTTAATAAATTAGAGAGTGATATTGATAATATTAAAATAGTTAGA
>JAUTWP010212988.1:70398-90043 GCA_033042655.1 Cyathermia naticoides | reverse complement strand
ATAGTGTAATATTAAATAAAATATTTAAATTAAAAAATAAAGAAGATACTTTAATGCTTTATTTCCTTTATTACACCCAAGCAAAACAACAAAAAAACAAACAGTCCTCACGCAACAGTCTCTTTTTGTGCAAAAGAGCTAAATTGGGGCATTAATAAAATAAGAACAGCAAAAAAGAGTTTAATTGAATTAAATCTTATAAAAGAAATTCCTGCATATGGGAAAAATAAAGCATATATAAAAATAAATTATTAAAAATTAGTTGACTTAAATAGACTAACCTGATATAAGATTAAAAAGAAATTTAAACAAAAAGGAGCAATAAAAGTGACAAACTATGTAAAAACATTACAAAAGATAGCAATTGAGAAAAGTAAAGAACCTTGTCCCTGGTTAGATAGAATTATAGACCCTAAAGAACAAGAAATACCTATTATGATTCAAGTACCATTAAAATCATTATGTAAAACAATGAATAGTCTTGTTTTATTATCGTACATGATACAACGCCCACACAAAAAATTTCTTAAATTTAAAGAACCTTGTAAACATGCACTATATAAAACTGGAGAGAGTTGGATAGAAACACTTAATTTTACAAAAGCAGAATTTGATTGTGCTTTAAAGAATATTGCTGTTAAAAAAACAAAAACTAATGAGAACCAAAAAAGTTTATTTGAAAACGCAATAGTCATTTACTCCATGGATAAAAGTAAAGCCTCTTGGTATGAATTAAATGTGAAAGAATTAAATAGAAGAATAAAAGAACTTAAAATTTATTAAAAAAGGAAAATTAAAATGAAATGAACCAAATGAAAAAAAATACAATCAATAAAATTAAAAAAGAAAGGGCAATATGAAAGAAGTAAAAAGAGATTCTAAAGGTGTTTGGATTCCAAAAGATATATGGGAAAATGAAAAACTAACTTGGATGGAAAAACTATTTTTAGTAGAGATACAGAAAGCAACGATCATAAATAAAAACAGTGTCTGCACTGCGCCAAATAGCCATTTTGCTAAGGTTTTTAACCTTTCAAGGAATAGATGTAGTCAAATAATTGTTTCACTTGAAAAGAAAGAGTATACAAAAATGAAGTATATTCGTAAAGGTGAACAAATAGTAAAAAGACAGATTTATTTGAAAAATTAATTGACATGAATAAATTTTTAGGGTATCTAATATAAGTTATGAAGTTAGAAAAGATTTATAAACAGGTTATTAAAAAAGGAAGAATAAAATGGAATTTACAGAATTAAATAATGTGATGAAAACAGTTTTAACCAAGAAAGATGAAAGAGTTTATAATACGAAATTATTACCCTTATGTAAAACAATAAATAGTACCATACTATTCCAAAGGATATTATATTGGTGTAGGATTAAAAAAGGAAAATTCTTTAAATTTAAGATGCCCTGTGAACATGATATGTACAAAAAAGGCGAAAGTTGGACAGAAGAAATGGGATTTTCAAGGGATAATATTAATACAGCTTTAAAAAATATTGCCATTAAAAAAACAAACATTCTGATTTAATTAAAAATGCTATGATTGTTTATTATATAGATAGGAATAGAGTAACATGGTACGAAATAAATGAAAAAAATATAATCAATCAAATTAAACAGTTAAAAATAAAGGGGTAATAATATGATAGCAGATGAGACAATATTGGAGGAAATGCTATTAAAGACACTTGCTGAGGATGGTGATTTAAGAACGTATCGTTTATCATTCATCCCTATATGTAAATCAGTGTACAGTGCAATATTGTTTAGTCAAATTATGTACTGGTGTAAAAAGACAAAACAAGGTAAATTCTTTAAATTTAAGGAACCTTGTGGACATTCTTGGTATAAAAAAGGAGATAGCTGGTTAGAAGAAATAGGCTTTTCAAGAAAAATATTTGATGCTGCCTTGAGAAACATTGCCGTAAAATGGACAACAAAAAATACAGATAAAGAAGCATTCAAAAATGCATTAGTAATTTATTATACAGATAAAAATAGAGTTACATGGTATGAATTAAATATAAAAGTGGTTATATCAAAGTTAAAAGAATCATATAAAAAACAGAGGGAATTTAGCAAAAGTCCCATAAAGGATATACCTATTGTACCCCCAAAAAACGGGGACTTTACCATTCGTCCCGATCAGACTTTAGCTAACGTCCCGATCGGACTTTATACTAGTACAAAGAATACTAAACAAAGACTACATACAGAAAAAGTTTTATCTAAAGATAAAACGCCAAAAAAAGTTTTGGCGAGAGAACAAGAGAAAGATTCTTTTGATACAAGAGATAACAATGATATTGATCATGATCAAGAACATACTTTGAATAACAATGATATTGATCATGATCAAGAACATACTTTGAATAACAATGATATTGATCATGATCAAGAACAAAATTATTTAAATATATTTAATTATTCCCTTAAAACAAAAACCATCTTGAAATATTGGGAAAAGTTAGGTGGGAAAATTCACAAAAGAAAAAATGCAAAAACTCCGAACATAATCGAAAACATGATCCAAGAATTATTGCATCAAGGAAGAAATCCTTTTACTTCGGTCCAAACAAAAGAAACTCATTGTATTATAACAAAAAAGTTTTCCGTCAAAGAAATAAAACAATGTATTAAATATTATGCCCAAGAACTAAATAAACCTATTGAAAAATTATATTTTAATGAATTTGTCGTTTTTAGAAAAAACGGAAAATTATCAATGAGAGATAATTCACCTCTTGCAGAAACATTTATTCTTTTGCCGAAAAATATAAAAACATCAAAACGAATTAAATTCTTGCAAGAACAATTAACTCCTTTGCGCCCAAAAGAAAAAATATCAAATATTATTTTTATTAATGCTTCTAATTTTTTGAAAAAATTAGAAAATAATTATAGAGTTCATGAAGGAGCAGCAGTAACGTATTACGGTCGTATTCCTAGAGTTTTTGTTGATTATGTAAAAGAAAAGTGTAACCAGCTTGATTTTAAATTGAGTTATATTTCAGGTGATGCTTTTCATCATCAATTTTTACAGGATTCATTAAAGCATTATCAATTGCAATTATTAACGTATGAAGATTGGATTAAAAAAGGGAAAATACCCAATGAATTTAATTAAAAAGGGGAAAATATGAAATTTCAAAAATATATACATCTTGAAAAATTTAAAACAACTGAAGTTGAAAATATAGAAATTGGGAAATGTTATATTTTTCCTAAAATTGATGGGACAAATGCTTCTATTTGGATTGATAATGATTGTGTTCAAACAGGTAGTAGAAATAGACATCTTAGTATTGAAAAAGATAATGCTGGTTTTTGTGCATGGGCTACTACACAAAAGAATATTATTTCTTTTATGCGTGCATATCCTCATTTAAGATTATTTGGAGAATGGCTTGTGCCACATACATTAAAAACTTATCGGGAAAATGCGTGGAGAAATTTTTATGTTTTTGATGTTATGCAAAATGAAGAATTTTTATCTTATGAAGAATATAAAGAAAAATTGGATGCTTTTAATATTAATTATATTCCTCCCTTATGTATTATAAAAAATCCAACGGATTATTTTATTTTTAAATGTATTAATCAAAATAAATTTCTTATAAAAGATAATGAGGGCTTGGGGGAAGGGGTTGTTTTAAAAAACTATAAATATAAAAATAAATATAATAGAACTACGTGGGCTAAAATAGTAAGAAGGGAATTTAAAGAAAAAAATCAAAAGGTTTTTGGTATTCAAGAATTTAAAGAAAAAGTTTCAGTAGAAGAAAAAATAGTAGAAAAATACATTACTGGAAATTTAATTGAAAAAGAATATAGTAAAATAAAAATTGATGGTTGGACATCTAAAAAAATTCCTATGCTTCTAAATACTGTTTTTTATTGTTTAATTAAAGAAGAATCATGGGATTTTATTAAAAAAATGAAAAACCCAACAATAAATTACAAAAGACTAATGCAATTAACTTTTGCTAAAGTTAAAGAAGTTAAGTCAGAATTATTTTAAAATTTAAGGATTCCTAACATAAATGCTTAAAAAACACCTAGTTTCAGCAACAGAAGAAAAAAGAATTGTGCTTGGATTGATAGTATCCACAGAGTTTTCCAAGAGAATCAAAGACACTTTAAAACTAGAATATTTTAAAAATGAATACACAAAAACAATAGCTATGTGGTGCAATGTTTACTTTGAGCAGTATAACAAAGCTCCATATATGCACATTAGAGATATTTATGCAGCGGAGAAGAGCGTTTTAAAAAAAACGGATAGTGAGCTATCAGAAAAGTTACTATCGTCTTTAAACGAGCAATATGACAGCGAAAACATCAATGTCCAATATTTAGAAGAAATGGCTATTGATTATTTCAGACAAAGAGAAGTTGAAATTTTATTAAATAACGTTTCAATTTACAAAGAAGATGGAGATTTAAATAAAGCAGAAGAAGCTTTAGTAAATTTTAAAAAAGTAACAAATAATCTTGATTATGCAAATATTATAAATATTGGGGATTTAGAACAACAAGAAGCAATTTATAGAGAACGAGAAGAAATTGATAAGAATTTTTTTCGACTGCCTGGAGATTTAGGAAAATATCTTGGGACACATAAAAGAGGGGATGTTGTTGGTTATTTTGGTCCGGCTAAGAAAGGAAAATGTGCCTCTGGAGATAATTTGGTATACATGACTGATGGAACTCTTAGAACATTACAGGAAGTCGTAAATAAAAAACTCACTAATGTTCTTTGCATGGATAAAAAACAAAAAATAGTCCATGGAAAAGTTACTGATTGGATAATTTGTGGGGAAAAACAAGAGATTGCGATTACTACAGTAACGGGTGTAGAAACAAAAGTATCAAAAGATCATAAATATTATACTCCTACAGGTTGGAAAAAAGCATCAAGTTTAACAACTGGTGATTTTATTGCTACATGTAAAAAAATACCAAGTAATTCAAAAGTTAAAATAAGTAATGAAGAAACTAAATTATTAGCTTATATAAAGGGGGCACATCTTTCACGATTTACTTTTAATAAAATAACACATGGAAAACATAAACAACTAGACAATGATATAATATGGGTAAAAATAGTTTCTATTAAAAAAACAGAAAAAAAAGTAAAAATGTATGATTTAACTATAGGCAAGCATCATAATTTTATTATGAACTCCTGTATAGTACATAATAGCCATGTATTAATTAATAATTTTAAACATGCTGTTTTACAAAGAAAAAAAACTATTTTTTGGTCAATAGAAATGACTAAAACAGAAGTTGTGCCTTTAGTTAATAAAGCATTTTATCCAATGGTTGACGAAAGTCCTGGATACTATACTTATCCTGCATTTGATTGTGTTCATAATCAAACAGGGGATTGTAAATGGCGAAATTCCCCCGTTACAATACTTGATGGGGATTACCCAACTCCTGATCCTGCTCATATTACCTGTAAAAAGTGTATGCACCATAGAGATTATGAAAGAAGAAAAAAGTATGAAATGACTGTTTACCAACAAAAAATATGGCGTGATGTTGATGATATTTTCGCAATAAGAGAACAACATAAAAAAAGTAAAAGAATGTATAATGCTTATGGAAGATTATCCATTCATAAAAAATATACTTTAACTTATGATAAAATGATGAGAGATATTGATGCTTTGTTTAATAAAGATAATTTTATTCCTGATGTCTTAATAATTGATTATATTGATATTTTATTAATTAATTCTAAATTTGATGATTACAGATTAGTGGATGAGCAATGGAAATTATTAGCAAAATTAGCTGGTACCACAAATACATTAGTAATAACAGCAACACAAGCAAATTTAGCAGGACATTCAACAGATATATTGTCCTCTGAACACCAGGGTGGGTTTTATGGGAAAAACAGGCATGTGAATTTAATGGTTGGTTTAAATCAAAAACCTGATGAAAAAGAAAAAGGAGTTATGCGATTTGGAATTACAGAAGGAAGAGGGATTGGATTTATAGAAGGGAAAAGCTGTTATGTTTTACAGGATTTTAAAACAGGACAAGCTTATCTTGACTCGTACTACAAAGGGTTCTAATTTTGATTTTTATTAAAAACCTATTGACTTTTTAATAAAATAAGAGTATAGTGTATTTATAAAGAATCACAGAGGTAATGGCGGTTTGGGCGCAAACCCGACAATGGGGGATGAGTAAAGACGTTTACTCTTGTATGTGATTCTTTAAATTAAAAATTAAAAAGGAATAAATATATGAAAAATACAATAACTAAATCAATTTATGTTTTTTTAAAAATAGGTAGAAAAGAAAACAAAAAATATAAAGTGGACATTACTTTTGAATGGACAAAAAATATGGATGATAATTTATCCATTATTAAAAATAAAAGTATTCAAACAATAGTAAATCAATTAATTCAAAAAGAATGGAATTTAGAAAAAGAAAATAAAATGGGGACTGATTTTTGTAAATTTCTTTTTAATAAATTAAAAAATAAAACTACTTTATTAAAAACTGTTCGATTATGGAAAACAAAAGACTTATATTTTGAAAATACTTTTTAAAATTATTTAAAAGGAGTAAAAAAATGAATAAGATAATTGAACCAACACTTTTATGGAATAGTAAAGAAACTCTACAATATATTCCACCGACAATAGTTGGAAGAAAAGTAAAATATGATAGTACACCTCTTGCAAGGGGCTCATTTTCAAAAATTTACACTATTGTAGAAATTATGGGGGAGAATTTATTGATAGAAAAAGAAGGAAAGTTACTCCTTGTTGATCCAGAGGATTGTAAATTGATAGAGGAAAAAGAATAAATGAATAAAAAAGAATTACTTTCAGTATTATCAAAAGTAAAACCAGGAATTGCTACAAAAGGAATTGTGGAAGGAATGAAATATTTCTTTTTTTCTGGAAAAGAGATTGTTACTTATAATGACCAAATATCAATTCAACATCCTTTAAAAACTGATTTTTCTTTATTTGTAAAAGCTTTGGATATTTTTAAAATAGTTTCTAGAATTTCTGCTGATGAAATTATTTTAAAACAGAATAAAACAAAATTAAATATTAAAGCGAAAGGAGTTAGTGTTAATTTAAATACTCTAAAAGATAAAGAAATTATTACAAGAATTAAAAATATATCAAGATCATTAAGTAAGGCTAAATGGAGAAAATTACCAAAGAATTTTATTGAATGTATTAATTTATGTGCTTTTGCAGCAGCTAAAACAAATTCAGAATATACTTTATCTTGTATTAAAATAGAAAAAGATCAATGTATTGCTTCTGATAATAATAGAATAGCCTTATCTACTTTATCAAAAAAAATGTACCCTTTATTTTTAACTGCTTCTGAAATGCCTAAATTATTAGCAATAGAGCCTAAATTTTATGCTTTAACTAAAACTTGGGTTCATTTTAGAAATTCTGATAATTGTATTTTTTCAATAAGAAGAGTTCAAGGAAATTTTCCTGATTTTACTTCGTTTATTGATTTTGAAGGAAAAGAAGTAAAACTACCAGAGACTCTTTTTGAAGGTATAGAATTGGCTTCTGTTTTTACTGATAAAGATACTCCTTTGGTTACAATAATGATTCAAGAAAATTCTTGTGTTGTTTCTGTAAAATCTAGTAGTGGGAATTTAAAATTTAAAAGTAAAATAATTTATAAAGGAAATGAAATTAAATTTACAATTAATCCTGATTTTTTAAAAGAAATGATGAAATATAAAACAACTGTTTTGATTTCAAAAGAAAAAGCAAAATTAACTACAAAAAATTTTACTCTTGTGACTGCTTTATATGCAGAAGAGTAAAGGGGAAATTTATGAAGCTTAAAAAAATGGATTATAGAACTACAAAAACTAAAGACACTTTACAGGAAAGTGAAGTATTTATAGAATGCCCAAATGGGCTTATGGATGTTAACTGTTGGGAAAAAGATGATAGGTGTAATGATTGCCCTATTGATTATCCACAGAAACAGTGTTCTGAATATCACATTTTTAAACTTTAATATGAAATATATGGGAAGCAAAGTTTGTAAAAGAATTACTTTTGATAATACTTAAAGATATTAATATTAGCTCTGAATAAATCAGGCTAATTAACTGCATGAACCAGATAAATACTGCTTATAGGAGAATGACAAAAATGATATCAAAAATAGAAATAGTTTTCCCAACACTCATAGAAACTCCTGAAGGTTGGGAGGAGGCATTGAGTGCCTTGGTAGATAAAATATGTAAAAAATATGAACGAGAAAATCCAGGGCGTGTTATGTGGACGGCTGGACATGGCTTTAAACCAACATATATTCCGATAACAGCAGAAGAAGGAAAGCACAGAGGAATAGAATTTGATGATTCCGTCTTCCAAATAGAAGTTGCTGAAAGAGAAGATTATAGTCGCTAATAAGTTAATACATCAGACAAGTTGGTGATCAAAATATTAGGAGGATAAGATGTGTGAAGTACCAAACAGTATGAATCAAGTTGAAAACTTACCAGACGAACCAGATTGGGACGATGAGCCCCCTAATCAAGAAGTTGCGGTGGATAAAATTTCTTGTGAAACGTGTATATTAAAAGACGATCCTACATGTGAAAATTATTTATGCGACTAACATCACTGATTTTAATTGCACCTTTGATTTAGACCCTTATTGGGTGCCTGCTAAACGAATTTATACAAAGGCATGGGATAGTTTTTATTGGAAAAGAGATTAAAACTTGTAATGTTTTGAGAAATTGTGGACTTGATCTTATTTGTGATTTTAACGCTAATAAAATAGTGCAGCACAGGCATCGTGCCTCGTTGTTGACCATAATGATTGAAAAATTAAATAAAGGGAAGTAAAAAAATGAGTAGCCTTGAAGAAGAAACAGCTAAATCTAGAAATTATATATCTGAAATAATTAGATATGCATTAAAGATAGCAAATTTAAAAATGTTACCTGATAACACTATTATAATTACTCAAACATATTCAAAGTTAGCTAAACTTGATTCTATTATTGGTTTGCCAATCTATGTATGTAATGTACCAACTTCATATGAATTTTTTATTAGCTTTCCTTCTAAAGATGAAAATAATTATAAATTACAAAATGCTTTTCAAGAAGCGTTAAATATAATAGAGGAGGGGAATTGAAAATTTTCCTAATGGTGTATTAAAAGGGGCAGAAGCAGGAAAGAATCTTTGTGAAATTTTTAAAAAGGTAAAATAATGGGGTTTTTTAGCAATACAGAATTAAAAAGAATAGCTAATGTAAAAGAAGATATTTCTTTGATGCAATCAAATTGTATGCAGTGTGGGCTTTATAAAAGTTGTGATTCCCCAAAAATGAAATATTCAGGACAAGGAAAAAAAGGAATATTATTTATAGGGGAATTTTCTACTCAAGAAGAAAGTCTATTCGGAAAACCTTTTGCAGGAGAAATAGCTGATTTTCTAAGAGAAAAATTATCAAAATATAAAATTAAACTTAATAAAGATTGTTGGCGTGTAAATGCACTTAGATGTACCCCAAATAAATTTCCTGTACCTAACCCACAGATAAGATGTTGCTCCCCTTATTTAAAAAGAACAATAAAAGAATTAAAGCCAAAATTAATTATAGCCATGGGCTCCATTGCAATAAATGGTCTGTTTGGGGACGATTTCTCTAATAGAACAATAGAAAGATGGAGAAATAAGTGCATTCCTGATGAAGTTTTAGGATGTAATGTTTTTACAATTTATAGTCCTACTCAATTAATCAAAGAAGATAAAAATAAAAATCTTCATTGTTTATTTGATAGAGATTTTAAAAGAGCAATTCATTGTTTAAAGAGACCTTTTATTAAAAGAAGAGAATACGAAAAAAGAGTAACTATTCTTACTGATTTTTTAAAGGTTACAAGTGTATTAAAGAAGATAATTAAAGAGAAACCTAAAATTGCATATGATTATGAGACCACAGGTCTAAAACCGTTTAGAACAGGGCATAAAATAGTCACAATAGGTATTGCTGTATCAACTAAAAAAGCTTATGCTTTTCCTTTTGATTATAAAACATTCTGGACAGTAAAAGAATTAAAAGAGATACATAGATTATGGGGAGAAATATTAAATGATGATAATATTTTTAAAATCGCACATAATTTAAAATTTGAAGAAGTATGGAGTACCGTTAAAATAGGAGTTAGACCTAAAGGACATTTCTGTACTATGATTGCAGAAAGAATTTTGGATAATAGGTCAGGGGCTAATGGTCTAAAATTTCAAACTTTTGTAAGATTTGGGGTTCGTCCTTATGATAAAGAAATACAAAAATTTTTAAAATCTAAAAATGGGGAATTTAATACAATAGAAAAAGCACCCTTTAGAGATTTATTGATTTATAACGGACTCGATTGTATTTTTACAATGATGATGTTCAAGAAGCAAAACAGATTAATTCAAAGGAATCGAGGGCTTTTAAGAGCTTTTGTCTTTTTCATGAATGGTTCAAGAGAAATGGCAACATTACAATTAAATGGTATTCCAATGGATGTCAAGTATTATAAAAAAGCCAGGAAAATATTAGAGAAAAAAATAAAAGTAAGAAAAAAATATTTAGAATCAGGAAAAGAAGCGCAAAAATTTAAAAAGAAATATAATAGACCAATAAAAATCACATCAAATCAAGATTTAGGAAAATTATTTTATGAAACTCTTGGGGTTCCTGCTGTTTATACAAATAGTAAAGAAGAAAACTATAAAACAGATAAGCCCACTTTAGAAAAATTAAAAATACCTTTTGTTAAATATCTTTTAGAAATGAAAAAATACGATAAAGCTCTAAATACATATTTTGGACAATTCGAAAGAGCAGTGTATATAGACAGAATGTACCCTTTTTTTGATTTAAGTGTTCCTGTCAGTTACAGGTCTTGTTTAGTAAAAGGAACTAAAATACTTATTGCTAAAAATTTTGAAAAATATCCAGAGGGTACCCCTATTGAAGAAGTGCAAGAAGGGGATTTAATTTATTGTTTTGATGATAAGTTAAACCCTCAAATACAGAAAGTGCGAAAAGCTTGGAAAGTAGGCACTAAAGAGGTATTGCGTGTGCATTATTACCGAAAAGGGGGGCATAAATATTTTGATTGTACCCTTGACCATAGAGTTAGACTGCTTGATGGTTCCTATATGGAAGCCCAATATTTACAAAAAGGTAATAGAGTGCTTGCGGGGGCAAGGCGTGGGGATAAATTAAATTTTACAGGGCATTTAAAAGGTAACAAAGGGTTATGGGAACATAGATTATTGTATTCTAAATTAAAAGGGAATTTAAGTGAGGAAGAAGTTATACACCACAAAGATGGAAATCATTTTAATAATGATTTATCCAATTTAGAGAAATTAACAAAATCTGCCCATTCCCGATTACATGTGTATGATACACTTCTTACAGAAGAGGGTAGGAAAAATAGTATTAAAGGTGTAAAAAAAGGGTGGAAAGAAGGAAAATTTAAAAATAGTGTTAAAAGAGGGGCAGAACATGCTAGTTCTTTAAACCTAACTAAAGAATATTGTATAAGTATCTTACATAAACATAAGGGGTTTATACGACACGCAGCTAAAAAAGAACATATTGATTCTAGCACATTTAAGAAATATGTAACTATGCACAATATTGAGGTAAAAAATATAAAAATACTTTATGATAAACATGGAGAGTATATATCTAAAGAAAGATTAGTTAAGTTATCCAAATTAGGTAGAGCTAAAGTTTCACATATTTTGGGGCATAATTATTATAAATTATTAGATTTGTATAAGTTATATAATATAGACATAAAAAGAAAATGGGCTAACCAATTTGGAGAGTTTGCTCCAGGGAATCATCTTATTACAAAAGTAGAAAAATTAGGGATTACACAGGATGTCTATGATATTGATGTGCCGGAATATCATAACTTTTTTGCTAATGAGGTATGTGTACATAATAGTGTATCTTCTCCTTCATTTCAAAATACCCCCAAAAGAGATAAAGAAATAATGACTTTTATCAGAAAAGGAATTGTTCCTGATTTTGGTTGTGTTTTAAGTGAGATTGATTTTTCAGGTGCGGAGGTTATAACAAGTGCTACACTTCATAAAGACCCCCAGTATATTCACGATATAACAAAAGGGGATATGCACAGAGATTTAGCCATGGATTTGTTCATGTTGCCTTTGAAATTGATGGATAAAAGTCTTCCTAAATGGAATGACGATCAAAAAGCGTGTATTAAAAAAATTAGATTTTTTTCAAAAAATATGTGGACTTTTGCTCAATTTTATGGAGATTGGTTTTATCCTTGTGCTAAAAATTTGTGGGAAGCTGTAGTAGAAGCAGGATTAAAATTACCTAATGGAATGCCAGTAAAAAAATGGTTACAAAAACAAGGTATTACTGAATTAGGTGAAATGATTGATGGGCAACCTACTGAGGGTTCTTTTTTAGAACATTGTAAAAATATAGAATCAAAAATGTGGAATGAAAGATACCCCCTATATACTCAATGGAAGAAAGACATAATTACTTTTTATCAAGAACATGGGTATATTGAAAATCATTTTGGTTTTAGATTTATTGGATACATGAATAATAATCAATGTAATAACTTCCCTATTCAATCTTGTTTAAAAGGAACAGTTAAAGTTTTAACACGAGATGGGTGGGTCCCCATAAAAGAACTGGAACATAAAAAATTTGAAGTGTGGACGGGGTTTCATTGGAAGCAATCCACATGTATATGTATGGGTAAAAACCAAATGGCTTCTGTAGAATTAAGTTCTGGTGTAGTAGTTGAGTGTGATATTAATCATAAATTTAAAAATGAGTGTAACAAATGGGTGGATTTTAAAGATTTAGCTTTGGGGGATTTTGTTGCTTTATCTAAACCTTTAAAAAGAATGGTTCCTGATTGTGAATTATATAGGTATGACACAGTAAAAAGTATTAAAGTACATGATGTACATGAAAAAACATATACTTTACAGGTTAATGATAAACTACACCAGTTTGTTAGTGAAGGGGGTATGATTAATAAAAATTGTTCATTTCATTTATTATTACACACTTTGATTAAAGTTAATGCTTTTATTAAAAAAAATAATTTAAAAACAAAATTAATTGGACAGATTCATGATAGTTTAGTAGCAAGTGTTCCTAAAGATGAAATTGAAATTTATCACAATGGGGTATCAAAGATAGTAGCTAACTTAAAAAATAATTTTGATTGGTTAATTATCCCAATGGAAGTTGAAATTGAAATATCAAAATTAAGAGAAAATGGCGGAAATTTTTCTAGTATGGAAGAATTTACTATGAAAGAAATTAAAGAAGGAACACATTTAGAGTATATTTAAATTTTATTTAAATATTTAAAAAGGGGAAATAAAAAATATGTTTAAATTAGTTCATGGTGATAGCCTCTTAAAAATGAGAAAAGTCAAAAGTAATTCTATTGATTTAATTTTCACCTCTCCACCGTATGCTGATAAAAGAAAAACAACCTACGGTGGGATAAAGGCTAAAGATTACATTAAATGGTTTACCCCCTTTGTTAAAGAGTTTAAAAGAGTATTAAAACCAACAGGTTCTTTTTTCTTAAATATAAAACCACATACAGAAAAAGGACAAAGAAGTCTTTATGTTTTTAAATTAGTTATTGCTATTACGGAACAAGTAAAATTCAATTTTATTGATGAGTTATGTTGGACAAAAAACGCTTTCCCTGGTGGGTATGAAGGTAAATTTAAAAATGGATTTGAACCAATTTACCATTTTGCTAAAAGTAAACCCTCAAAAATTACTTTTAATCCATTAGCTTGTGGTACTTTAATAAAACCAGAAAGTTTAGCAAGAGCTTATAGAAAATAATGTGGAAAACCTAAAAATGGTAGTGGAATGGCTGCATTGAATAGTAATAATCTTCGTAGTCTTAAACTTGCAAGACCATCAAATGTTATTAATGTTAATAATATAAGTAATCAATTTACAAGTAAACAAAAACATCCAGCTACTTTTCCTATTAAGTTAGTTGAATTTTTTGTAAAAAGTTTTAGTGATGAAAATGCTATAGTTCTTGATCCTTTTATGGGATCAGGAACAACAGGAATTGTATGTAAAAATTTAAATAGAAATTTTATAGGAATTGAACAAAAGAAAGAATATTTTAAATTAGCAAAGGAAAGGTGTAAAGTTTATAAAATAAATATTTAAAAAGGAGAAAAAATGAAAATTTATAAAGTAAGTTACCCACAGAACAAGAAATTAACAAAATATTTTAACAACTTAAATGATGCTCTGTCATACCAGAAGCAAGTAAAAGCACAAAAAGGACATTTAATAAGAGCACTAGACGCAATAATAGTAGAAGATAAAAACTCAAATTTAAAAATATTTTTGGGTGGAACTTGTAATGAGTCAACTTGGAGGGATGAATTAATTCCAAAACTTAAAATTGATTATTTTAATCCTGTTGTTGATAACTGGACACAAGAATGTATGAAAAAAGAAATAGAAGAGCGAGAAAAAGCTGATTTTTGTCTTTATACCATTACACCCAAAATGACAGGTGTTTACTCTATTGCAGAAGTTATTGATGATTCTAATAAAAAACCAGAAAAAACTATTTTAGCATTATTTATTAATGACGGGGGTATAATTTTTTCTGATTCACAATGGCATAGTTTACAAGCAGTTGCTAAGATGGTGTTAACTAATGGGGGTAAAGTATTTTATACTTTAGAAGATATTACTAATTACGTAAATAGTTTTACTGTATAATATTTAAAAAGGAATTGAACATGAAAATAGTAAAGCACTTAAAATCAGGAAGATATTATATAAAAATATGTAAAGTAAACAATGCAACAAATTATAATGAACAACAGATGTTTTTGTACTTCGGTAAGTATAAAAATAAATTTAAATTTGGACTATTTGTACGTGAATGTATTGAGTTTAATATAAAATTTAAATCTATTTGGGGAAAATAAATGAGTTATGACATCTTAAATTTAATTTGCCCATCATGTGAACAATTTGTAGAAGTTTACACTTATTCAGGGGATTGTACTAAAGCAGTATATTCCCCTGAAACAGCCCCTTTATGTATTATATCAGAAGTTAATGCTGCTTCACATAGAGGGGAATTACAGTGTTTTAATTGTGGAATGCACTTAGCTCTTGTTGTTTCTTTTATGACTGTAACAAGGGCTTTGTCTACTCAACAAAGATATGACCCAAATTGGAAGGATAATAAAAAACTATTGACTTTTTCATAAAATAGGTGTATAGTACAACTATAAAATAAACAAAATATAAAGGAGTAAAAATGGGTAAGACTATAAGTATTACTTTGCCAAGACCAATAGAGAAATTTTATCAGGATAAAGCAAATGAAAGAGATGTGTCAAGATCAAGAGTTATTGTTGAGATTTTAGAAAATTATTATAATAATAATTTATATGTGTCTAATTTTAAGCACATAGCGGAAAAAGGAATAAATACTAATTTTGTTCCCATAAATAAGGGTTAAAAATATGAGTCTACACACAGATTATAGACCAGGTACTTTAGAAGATTTTATAGGAAATGAAGATATAAAAGATTCAATAAAAAATGTAACTGATAGAGAAAATCCCCCTGCTTCTTTTATACTTACAGGTAAGTCAGGAACAGGAAAAACAACATTAGGACGAATTATTGCGAAAAGATTAGGGTGTAATGAAGTAGATTACATTGAGATAGATGGTGGAAAAGATACAGGTGTTGATGCTACTAGAGAAGTTCTTAAGACACTTTTGTATGCCCCTTTAGCTGGAAAAAAGAAAGTCATACTTTACGATGAAGCCCAAAAATTATCGTCCGCTACCCAATCATCTTTATTAAAATCTTTAGAAAATCCACCTAAACATGTGCATTTTATTTTATGTACTACTAACCCAGAAGCTTTAAAAATTACATTAAAAAGGAGGTGCCACCATTATGAAATATCCGGATTAATGGATGATGAATTGAATAGTTTAATGAAATCAATTCTAAAAAAAGAAAAAGTAAAAAAATATTCACAAAAAGTATTAGATAGGATTACAGAACTTTCAGAAGGATCAGCAGGAATAGCATTAAAATTACTTGATCAAGTCAAGGATCAAAAAAATCCAAAAAAAGCAATTAATCTTTTACAAACTTTAGGCGTGACAGAAACACAAATTGTTGATATATGTAAAGTTTTATTAGGAAATAATCAGCCTTATAAAATTAGGAGTACAAATATAAGAAAAATATTAAAAGCTTTCAAACTTGACCCTGAGTCAGCAAGACGAAGTATATTAGGATATTTAAATGCAGTATGGTTGAACTCAGGAAGAAGTGATATACCTTATATGATGGATTGTTTTAGTAATAATTTTTATGATAGTGGAAAAGCTGGTCTTTCTGTTAGTTGTGCAAAAGCTATCGAGGATGAATAAATGAAAAGAGACGCTAGAGAAGATGTATTAATTGATCCAGAAAATTTAGAAGCTGAATGGATAGAACAGCCGTCAATTGTGCAATATAATAATGACCTTTTTGCTGAAATTCAAGAAATAAAAGATAGTCTAAATGAAAAACTTGACTATTTTACAGCAAAATTGGATTTACAAATTAGAGAAAATCCAGAAAAATATGGCTTCTCTGGAAAAATCACAGAAACGGCAATAAAAAATAAAATAGTTGTTAACAAAAAAATACGGCAACTAAAACAAAAATTAAATAAAGTAGAAAAATCTTTAAATGATGTAAAGGGGGTGAAAAATAGTTTTGAACATAGAAAAAAAGCCTTAGAAAATCTGGTTTCTATGAGAATAACAGGTGTTCATGCAGAACCAAAAAATTTATTAGCAAAATTAAAAGAGAAAGGATATGCTAAATATAGTAAAAGTCAAAAACAAGGATTAAAAAAATTAAAAAGAAGGTAAAATTTTGTATTATGGAAATAATTAAAAGAAAGGAAATTGGTTATGGTATCGTTCAGAGACAGAATGAATAAAAAGAAAGCAGGATTAAAAAAACGAGCTAATAAAGCTCCAAAAAGTGGATCAAGCGCATTTCCTACTATATTTAAAAAATCAAAAATCCCAGAAGGGGTTAGGTTTTTTAAATGCGAAGAAGGGCTACAAAAAATAGATATTCTTCCTTTTGAATGTGGGGAGAACATGCCTTTGGATGAAGATACTAATCCCATGGCAGAAAAAGGAGAATTTCATTATGTTCTTGATTTATGGGTACATAATGGTGTAGGAAAGATGGGGCAACCATATGTATGCCCACATAGAAATTTTAATGAACCCTGCCCTATTTGTGAGTATATGAATGCCCAAAGACTTCCTAAAGAAGAATGGGCAGCAATAGCGCCTAAAAGAAGGTCTATTTATTTAATCTGGGATAGAAGAACAAAAGAAACAGAAAAATTAGGTGTTCAGATTTTTGATGTTGCTTTCTTTTTTATGGAAGAAAAAATTAAAGAGATAGCTGAACTTCCTGAAGGAGGTGGGTATTTATGGTTTTCTGACCCAGGAACAAAAAATGAGCCAGGTGTTTCTGTTGTATGGAAAAGAAAAGGGAAAGGTGCAAAAAATACTAATTACTTAGGTCATAGATTTATTGATAGGAAAGAAAAAGTTCCTGATGTAATATTAGATAAAACTTTTGCTTTGGATGACGTAATTAATATGAAACCATCCTACGAGGAAATAAAAAAAGCTTTTGATTCTACTGTTAAAACACAAGAAGAATCCCCTTTTGATGATACAGATAATGAGGATATTGATGAATCAAATTGGGAAAAAGTTGATACTTCTAAAGCGGATAAAATAAAAAAACTTAAGTTGCAGAAATTAAAAAAGTTAAAAGCAAAAAAATTAAAAAAACTTAAGTTGCAGAAACTAAAAAAGTTAAAAGCACAGAAACTTAAAGAGCAACAAGAATAATATGAGTACACATAAAGAGATAAATAAAAAAGTAAAAAAATTAAGTAAGTCTCTTAAAAAAAGAGTACATGCCCCAGTAAAAGAATTATCTTTAAAAGTTAACCCTGATGATTTGATACCTACAGGTTCATGTACTCTTAATTTGGAATGTTCTGGACGAATAGAGGGAGCATTCCAAAAGGGAACCATGGTTAACATCATAGGTGATAGTGCTAGTGGGAAAAGTATTTTTGCTTTAACTATTTTTGCTGAATGTAATAAATTAAAAAGATTTGATAATTATAAATTTTATTATAATGATGTAGAAGCAGCTAATGCTTTTAATCTTGAATATTTGTTTGGTAAAAAATGTGCTAGTAGAATTGATGAAAATACAAGAAGTAATACTATTGAAGAATTTAATGATGATTTAGCTAATAAATTAAAACAAAAAGACCCTTTTATTTATGTACTTGATTCTTTTGATGCTCTAACCTCAGAAGCTGCAATTAAAAAGGATGATTCTAATAGAGTTAAAAGAGAAAAAGGGAATAAAGTAGATGGTAGTTATGGTGATGGAAAACCAAAAAAATCTTCTGAATTATTTTCTTTAAGAATACAAGAATTACAAAGGCATGGTTCTTTATTGATTATTATTTCTCAAACAAGAGACAACATTGGTTTTGGTGCTATGTTTACACCTAAAACAAGATCAGGAGGAAAAGCATTAAAATTTTACGCCTTTCATGAAATTTGGCTTGCAATGCAAAAAAAAGAAAAAGAAGGAAAAAGAATGTTTAAAACAAATGTTCAAGCTAAACTAACTAAAAATAAATTAACTGGAAGATTAGGGGAATCTTTCTTTTCTATATTATTTGATTATGGTATTGATGATATATCTTCTTGTATTAATTTTTTAATTGAGGAAGGTAATTGGACAGGGAATAAAAAATCTGTTAATACACAGGGTTTTATGTCAAAAATAACAGAACAAAAAAAGAAAGAAACAAGAGAAAGACACCCAAAAATGTCAGAACTTATTTCTTTTATTGAAGAAGAAAATAAAGAAGAAGCATTATATCTTGAATGTCAAAAAACATATGATGAAGTAATGCAAAAATTAAAACCAAAAAGAAAAAAGAAATACACTTAAAAATAAAAAAGGAGTTCACTATGGTTAAAAAGAAAGTAAGTAATATTGAAAATCCACTTGTAATTTCTGCAACAGTTGGGAGTCAATTACAGTACGGAGCGCATAAAATTGAATTGACTTGTCCCAAAATGATTGCTTCTGATACTGATGGAGTTAAAGAATTAGAAAAACATCTAGAAAGATTAGAAGTTTTGTTAAAAGAAAAAATGGATTTACATATTCCTGCAAAAGATTCAGAGTATACAGATGAAGATTCTGAATTAAATGATGATTTAGAAGATACTAATGCAGACGATGAGGATTTAGACGAAGATCTAGACGAAGATTTAGATGAGGATTTAGATGAGGATTTAGATGATGATTTAGACGAAGATCTAGACGAAGATTTAGATGAGGATTTAGACGAAGATCTAGACGAAGATCTAGACGAAGATCTAGACGAAGATCTAGACGAAGATCTAGACGAAGATCTAGACGAAGATCTAGAC
>JAUTWP010212988.1:0-70298 GCA_033042655.1 Cyathermia naticoides | reverse complement strand
GAAGATCTAGATGATGATTTAGATGATGATCTAGACGAGGACACCATAAAAAAAATGAAAAAGACAGAACTTTTAGAATTAATAGATGACTATGATTTAAAAACTAGTCCTGATTTAAAGATTCCAGAAATGAAAAAAGCAATCATTAAAGAACTTTTTTAATAAATAAATTTTAATAAAAGGGCAGTCTCGGCTGCCCTTATTATAATAAAGGAAAAGAATGAAACAAAGAATATTATTAATTGATACTTCTGCAGTACTTCATACAGTTAAATTTAGTTTAATTAAACAAAAAATATCTCCTAGAGAAAAGTCAACCTTTATTATTTTTGGATTTTTATCAAAATTACAATTTTTAATTAATAAAACAAGACCTAATGTACTAGTTTTTGCTACTGATAGTAAAAAATCAAGAAGGAAAAAAATATACCCTTCTTATAAAGAAAATAGAAGTCAAAATAGTAAAACAAAAGAACAGATCACCTTGGATAAACTTGCTTTTCCACAATTTGAACAAGTTATAGACGATGTTTTACCTGGACTTGGATTTAATAATATATTTAAGGCTAATGGATTAGAAGCTGATGATATTATTGCAAAAATATGTAAAGAACATAGTAATAGTGAAATAATTATAGTTTCAAGGGACGGTGATTTGTATCAATTATTAACCCCAAGTGTTTGTATGTTGTACCCAAAAAATAATCAATATTATACTTATAGAATGTTTATAAAAGAATATAAGATTAAACCTAAAGCATGGGGGCGTGTTAAATGTGTAGCCGGCTGCTTAAGCGATTCTGTAGGGGGTGTTTCAGGTGTTGGGATAGTAAGAGCAATTCAATATTTAAAAGGGGAATTACCAAAAAATTATAAAATTTATCAAAATATTATAAATAAAGAAGGGAAAAAAATTATAAAAAGAAATAAAAGATTAGTTATTTTACCTTTTAAAGGAACCCCTTCTTTTAGAATTAGACAGGATAATGTCAGTAAAAATAAAATTATTAATATTGCTGAGGAATATGGGTTTGCTTCAATTTTAGCTGATCTTGATTCTTGGGCAAAAAGTTTTGGTGCTTATTAAAAATGAAAATAATAAAAGAAACCATAAAAAACAATAAAAATATTATTATTCTTGCTTGTAATGATAAAGAATTAAAAACATTAAAATCAACTATATTACTAAGAAAAAAGAAGATACAACTTAAGAAAAAGAAAACTTGTTGTATTTTTGGAGTTGATGAAGCTAATTGGTTTTTAAAAAAGAAAGTACCATCAGATAAGGTAGAATCTTTATGTGTACATATCTTTGATAATCCAACAAAATATTGTACTGCTATCTCTTTTGACGGTAGATATTATGATAAAAAAATTGATGATGATTACTATGATTTTTTAAAATTTTTATGGGTACGTTTCCCTGATGGGTCTAATATTAGACTAACTGACATAGTCTATAAAGATGACTATGAAAAATAAAGGATATTAAAAATGAGAATAATAAAAGATCGTTATGTTAAAGCACGAAAGTATAAAAATATTGTCACTGTTGCATGTAATAATGAAGAATTTAATCTATTAAAAGCTATTGTTTTACTAGGGAAAAATAAAATAATAAAAAAACAAAGACCCAAAAGAATTAAACAAACCACAATAGAAACAGAGTGTGTTATATACAGTACTCTTCTAAACGAATCGTTCAAATTAACAGTACATGTTGATAATTTAGATAAAAAATGCAAACAAATTTGGATGTACCCAGAATACTATTATGATTCCTTATGTAGCCATAATAGTAAAATTAAATTTTTAAACAATTTATATGTTTCTTCTCCTGATGGTCCTGTAAGACGTTTGAAAGACATTGCTTTTGGAAAATGACTATGAAAAATAAAAGACAAATAAAAGCAAAAGAACTAAAGAAGATAAGAAGGGTCTATCATAAAAAACAAAAAGGGGTATGCCCTATTCTTAATTTGAAAGTTCCTTTAGATGATTGTGTTGTTGATCATAGTCATTCTACTAATGCTAATAACCTCAGAAGTAATGATGCTGGGTTAATTCGTGGTATTATTCATAAACAAGTAAACACTTTTGAAGGTAAAGTAACTAATTCATTTATAAGAAGTGGGTTACATAAAATGAATGTTACTTTACCTGAAATATTAAGAAATTTATCGTATTACATTGAAAATCCTCCTTTGTTAAAAAAACAATGGGTCCACCCCTCTGAAAAGCAAAAACCAAAAAATTTAAAAAAAACAAGCATTACAAAATTAACAAAATTATTTCAAGAAAAGTACCCAAATAAAAAGATTCCAGAGGTATTAATTTACAAAAAAAGTAAAAGAAAAAAAAGAAAGAAAAATAAAATATTAGAAAAGAAACTAACTAAAGGGCTGGAAAAACTATATAAAGAATTTAATTTAGAACCAGAATTTAAGAAAGGGTAAATATTATGGAAGGCGCTCATGAATTACAACAATTAATTTCAGAACAATCAAAAGAAATGGTCGAAAGAATGAAAAATATTAATTGGTTATTACATCCATTGGGTTATCGTGGAAGTGGAAGAACCTACATTTTAGCCCTTGTGTATATAAAACAAGCTTATGAATCAAGATTTCCTATATACATACAGGATCATATGGCAATGACAACAAGTAATAATGGTAGAGGTACTATAAAGGGGCGTTCTTTTTATGAAATAACAGGACAAATAAAACAAATTATGAAACAGCTACCTTCTCTTGATTATACAATATCTCAACAGGCTCAAACTTTAACAGTAATAAATAAAAAGTGTAATACCAAAACACCTTGTTTCATGTATGAAAAGGGGTAAGATTATGTTTATGTTAAAAGAAAAGGAATAAATAATATGGCACATATTTCTAAAAAAGAATACCTTAAATGGATTGGGAATGAGGTTCTTTCATTAATTAATAAAAGAACTAAGAAAAAACAAAAAATAATAAATAGAATCAAATACCGTAATTCTATTTCTATATGTCAATATTATAAACAAAAAATTAAATTTATTGATAATCAAGAATATATAATTCCTTCTTTATTTAATTCTAATGATATCTCTGGTATTTCCAAAAATATTCTTAAATTAAAACCAATAATTCCATTATTAGCTTATAAATTTATTTATGAAATAAATAAGTTACAAAAACCACATATTACTTTAGACCTTTATAATTCATGGATTAATGAATATAAATTTGTTTCTTGTAATTTAAATAATTTAAGTATTTATGTAACATATGTGTCTTTTTTAAAAAAAAATAAATCGGCTATTCGTTGTGAAATGGCATTAATAGAAAAGGGGTAAGATTATGTTTGTGTTAAAAGAAAGAGAAGTAATTCTTGAGCATATGTGTATAGAAATTTTATCTCTAATTGAAAGAAAGTATAAACATAATTCTTTAATAAACCACAGTAATGCCTACCATTTATGTAAAAAATATAGACAAGATGTTAAAATTTTGTCTTATACTAAAAGGATTAAATCTAAATATTTAGATTCTTCTATTCACTTAAACCAAATTCTTTGTGATAATGTAGCACAGAAATTTATTTCTGCTCTTCAAAAAATACAAGGTACTTACTTAATTTTAAAATTACCTTTAAATAAAGAAAGAAAATTAACAGCCTCTTTTGTTTATGTACTAAACAATAACAGCATACAAGTAAATGTGCTTTGGGATTATTATAAAAAAGAGTATACTTTAATATTTAATATGGCATTAATAGAAAAGGGGCAATAGTGGCTTATTGTACTATTTGTAAAAAGAAATATTGGGTGGATAAAACAGAAATGACTACTGATTTATTTTGTTCTGAAGCTTGTGAGGAAGAAAATTATAGACAAATTCAAGCTTATAGAAAAGATAAAAAAGAAACAGAAAATAAACGGAAATTACAAGAAAAGAAGGAACAAATGAAAAACAAAACTTTAAAAGAAATATATAATAGATTAATAAAAATAAGAAATACCAGTTCAAATAATAGTAAAATAGAATTATTAACTGAATATTTAAAAGATAAAACTTTTCTTCTTGTAATTAAATATATGTACAATGAAAATTTGCATTATGGGATTAAAAAATTACCCAAATTCAGTACAGGAAAAGAATTTAATAAAAAAGAACTGTTTTCTTTTTTAAAAAAATTAGCAAATCAAAAAGGAACAACGGATAAGGATAAAATTTATTTAGCAAAATTAGCAAGTATTGATATAGAAACCTGGGAAGTAGTTTCTATGATAGTAAATAAAGATGCTAAATGTGGATTTTCTGGAAAAATAATCAATAAAGCCCGTCCGGACACAATATTTCTTATGCCTTATATGAGGTGCAGTACAGAAAAAGCAAAAAAAGATAGGATAAAATACCCTTGTATTGGACAAGAAAAAGCTGATGGTATGTTTGTTAATGTTCTTATAGAAAAAGGTAAAATTATATTAAAATCCAGAAATGGAAAAATTATTAATCAATTAGAACATATTACTGATTATATAAATAAGTATAGAAAAGGTAAATTTAACAATACTGTTTTACATGGAGAGTTAAGAGTAAGAAAAAATGGTAAAATTCTGAATAGAAAAACAGGAAACGGTATTTTAAATTCTTGTCTTCAAAATACTGCAAAAAAACAGGACATTAAAGGCGTTTTTTTATCTTTATGGGATTGTATACCCTTAATTGATTTTTATGCCCATTCAAGTGATGTATCTTGTTTAAAACGATTAAAAAGAGTAAATTCTTTTATTAAATTAATGAAAAATAAAAAATTAATTAATAGAATAGAAACAAAAAAAATAAATAATAGAAAAGAAGCAAAACAGTTTTATAAAAGAATGAGAAAAGAAAGTAAAGAAGGTGCAATTCTTAAAAATTATGATTCTATTTGGAAATTTCATACATCCCCTAATATTATAAAAATGAAAAATACTTCTGATTGTGAATTAAGAATAATGAGTTGGAATTATGGAAAAGCTGGTGGGGAAAATCAACATAGAATGGGGGCTTTAGTTTGTGGCTCTGAGTGTGGAAAATTAATTGTAAATGTAGGTGGTGGGTACTCAGGTAAAGAAAGAGATAAAGATTGGGACTTAGAATTAGGTGGAATTGTTACAGTAGAATTTGAGTCAGTAATCAAAAGTAAAAAGAAAGAATTGTATTCTTTGTATTTACCTGAATTTGTAGAACATAGACAAGATAGACTGTATGCAGAAACATTAGAACAAATTTTAGAAAAAGAGGCAATTAAAAAGAACAGTTAATAAATTTATCTTGACTTTTTATTAATATTGTAGTATAAGTATGCTTATACTTTTAAATTAAAGGAGTAGAAGTTATGAGATATTTAGCAGTAGAGGAAGTAAATGCTTTCATTGACACAAAAGTAAATCAATTAATAGAAAACATAAAAAAATATAAAAGAGAAAATCAAACTATCTTTATAGAAAAGGCAGATACCATACCAGTAGAAGAAGGTGAAGATGTAAAAACACATAAAATTTATTTAGTTTCCAATTCTTACATGATAAATAATGATAGTGATCTTTTTGAAAAAACGGATATTTTTACACAAATAGATACTGTTTTATTTATGTATTTAAAGGGCTTATGTTATATGGGGCAATACCCTTATGAAATTTGGGCTTTTGATAATAATATAGAATTAACTAATTTATTTACTTTATATTATAATTATAAATATACAAATAAATTATTATAAAGGAATCAGAAATGAAATTAAACCAGGAAGAAGTAAATGCTCTTATTAATAAAAATGTAAACTTATTAATGCGTAATATAAAAAAACACAAAACAGAAAAAGAATCAATTTTTGTAAATAGAAAGTTTCGTAAAAAAGGTGTGTTTATTATTCCACGTAAGATACAATTGATTAATATATCTAATATACCAACAGATAACATAGACGAATTATTTGAAGAATCCGAAATATTTGATAATGTAAATAATGCCTTATTTATGTGGTTAAAAGGGTGGTTTTTCTTACAACCTAATATGCCATGGGAAATTTGGAAATGTACAATAAATAGTCATATTATGGGAAAAATTTATGCGCTGGAATATAAAATTAATTTTTTATAGGAAATTCTAAAATGGTATCAGAAAAACAAAAAGTAGAAAAAATCGAAAAAAATAAAAAATTAAAGAAAATGGCGGAGCTTGGTGTTGTTAGGTCATTACCTGATTTAATGAAAGTAAAACCAAAACCAGGAAGATTAACAAATAAATTATTTCAATTAAGAAATTTAGTTGATAATGAATTTAGAAATTTTCCGATAAAATTTTTTGAAAATAACAGAGACACTATTACTAAATTATTAAATGAATTTGGAAAATTAACAAAATGGCATGGGAAAGAACAGCATATTGTTACTATTGCTTCTTTTTGTTTAGCTATTTTAGAAAATTCTGAATCCAAATATCCAAAAGAAATGTTTACTCTTTTAAATGATATTGTTGATTATTTTGAAAGAGATGGATTTATTCCTGAAAAAGTGTTCTGGGAGGGTGGTGATGCTTTTGAAAAATGGAATAATTTAGAAATTGAATAACTATTATTTTTATCTATTATTGATACAATAGATAATTAAGGCGATAATAATATGAATCTTTATAATAATTTTGAAAATACTTCTTTTGAAGAAAAGAAATGTAAATCAAAAGAAACAATTACTTTTTATTGTACTTTTTTATATAAAACAGAACACGCTATTTTAATATTATACGATAAAGAAAAAATATGGATTCCTTTATACTCAATAATAGATATTCAAGGAAAACAAATAGAATATAACACTATTGAACTTGAAGTACAAGAATGGATTGCGGTAGAAAAGGAAATTATTTAAATATGGGGGAATAGCTCAAGGAGAGCGCATGTCTGGCATATTGTTGGCGTGGTCGTACTTAGTATGAAATTGATTACTTTGTATTAAGACAGCTAAGGATTTAATCACCCTTGGTCGTGTAGGTTCGAGTCCTACTTTCCCCAACAAAAATTGAATCCAAATAGTAACAATAGGTATTTGTTTAGATAATAGTGAGGGTTATTAAAATTTTCTATTAAAATATTTTTAACTGAAAATATGGAATTTGTTTTAAAAGAATACCAAAATATGACTAATTTTAAAGTTAAAAAGGGTAAATAATGATCAAAGAAATAGAAATTAAAGGATTTGAATCTCATACAAATACTAAACTCCAGTTACATAAAGGAGTAAATGTAGTTATTGGAGTATCCGATTCAGGAAAATCAAGCATAATTAGGTCAGAAGTGCTTCTTAATGAAAATAGACCCTCCGGGGAAGAGTATAAAAATGACTTTTTAACTAAAAAGGATACAGTACGAGTTACTAATACTTTTATAGATGGTTCTAAAGTATCCATAGAAAGAAAAAATAATAAAACACAATATAAAATAAATGATGAAAAAGAAGCATTAAGAGCTTTGAACTCTAATATTCCAGAAGAAGTACAGAATATTACAAGAATAAAAAATATTAATATTCAAGGGCAACACCCAACAGAACAATATTTTCTTCTGACAGAAAGTCCAGGAAAAGTTGCAAAGAAATTTAATGAAGTTGTTGGTTTATCTATAATGGATAGAGCAATGACTTTAACAAATAGCAAGAAAAAAGAAGTTACTGCTGAACTAAAAGTTATTGCAGAAGAAATAAAAGAAACTAAAGAAAATTTAAAAGATACAAAATGGATAGAAAAAGCTTTAGAAAAAGCAGAAAAATTACAAAAAAGGCAAAGTAAAATTTTAAGTTTTGTTGAAAAAAAGAATTCTTTGTCTAAGCTTATTAACAATATCGTTGTTATTGATGGTAAACTAAAAAAATATATTAATATAAATAAAGCTATTGAAGAAACACAACAATTAATAGAAAATAAAAAAGAGGTGTTTAACTTAAAAGATAGAAAAGATAACATAGTTACTATTAGTAATCATTTAGATTCAATTAATTCAAAATTAGTAAAAGGGAAAGGAGTAGACAATGCACTGAACAATATAAATAAATTAATAAAACAGAAAAAAGAAATAAAAGAAAACACTTTAAAAATAAAAGAGATTAATCAGAATATTGCTAAATTAGAACAAAAAAACAATGAAATTATTTCTATTAAAAAAGAGTTATCAAAAATAGAAAAAGAGTTCAATTTAATTAAAAAAATTGAAATTTGTCCTGTTTGTGGACGAAAAGGGTAAAAAATGAAAAAGGAATTGATAGCAGTAGTTAGTAGTAGTTTACTCATATATGTTTCAGTATTATCTTTATGTGATTGTATTTCTTTTAATACATATGTACTAATAATTGTATTAGTTTTAATTATTTATAGATTACTGTTACTGGAAATAAATTTTTCTAAAAAAAATAATAAAGGAGCAAAAAATGATCGTAGAACAAAAAATAATAGATCTTATTAATACAAATGAGCTATCTATTAGTAATATGAAATCTTCCGCAGGGAAAATTGATAGTGTCCTTTTAAAACGAAGTACTCCCTATTTTACCATAGTAAACGAAACCTTAAAACATAGAAAGATTAATAAACAAATAAGCTTCACTACAAACCCTAAATCTTCCCAACAATATACTATACTTGATGAATTTAAACATTCTTTTAGTGAGAAATGGGGAAACCAAACAAAAGAGCAATCTTATAAATTTAAAGGAACTTTGAATATTGTTCATTTGATTAATGATTGTATTAAAAATAATCAAAAATCTTTTGTAGCGTTTAATCAAGGATCACTTGTATTTGGTTGTACTAAACAACTTGATATACACAGTAGTAAAGAAATTATTGAATTAATGAGGAATGCACAAATTTCTCCACATAATGAAACAACTTTTGATGATGTCTTTAGAATTTATAAGTATATTCCTTTAGAATGTTCAAAAGCAGTAATAGCTTTGGCTAAACGTATTCCTTCAATTCTTGAAAATCAAATTAAGAAGGAAAAATATAAAGTAATCAATGCAAGAAAAAAACAAAGACAAGCAAATTTAAAAAATAAAAAGAAAGATAAAAATGCTAAATGGGTAAAAGCTGATAGAGTGAAAGTGTTGGTGTATTAATGCACATATTAGTAGCCAGTGATTTACATATCACTAATAAAACACCAATTAATCGAAAAGATGATTACCCAAAAAGCTGCCTAAATAAATTTAAACAGCTTTTAAATCTAACAATGAAAACTAAGTATAAAACTCTTTTGATAGGTGGTGATTTTTTTGATTCTCACACAGCCCCATATTCAGTAACTAAACAAATTGTTAATATTCTATATTCTTTTCCAGAAGTAAATATTTATGTAGTTCCTGGGCAACATGATCAAAGATGGCATCGAACAGGACTTGATAATACCCCTCTGGGGCTTCTATCAGAATATCCTAATGTTTCTATACTCAAAAATGATAAAGTCACCAAAATAGGCAAAATAACAGTTATAGGAGCAGGGTGGAATGAAGAACCAAAGAAAAAAGCTGATATTCTTGTAACTCATCAAATGGTTATTAAAAAAGAAAAGTTATTCCCAAATCAAAAGAACTATTCAAAAGGTATTTCTTTATTGACAAAAAAATATCCATGGGCTAAATGTATTATTTCTGGGGATAATCATGCTCCTTTTAAAATTCAATACAAAGGAAGATTTTTGGTCAACTGTGGGAGTATGATGAGAAAGTCAAAAGACCAAACCACACATGAGCCAAGGGCATGGTTGATTAATGTAAACAAATGGACGGTTACTTCGCATAAATTAAAAGTACTCAGTACAGAAGATGTTTTTGATTTTGATAAAATAGCAAATGAGGAATTAAAAGAAGAAATCAGGGAAGAAGCGGAAAAAGAAATTGATAAGTTTATTGCTTCTTTACCATCTTCTACAAAAAATAAAGTAAGCCCTAAAATAACATTAAAACATGTTATTAAAGAGATTAAACCAAAAAAAGAAGCTGTACAGTTAATTAATGAAATAATGGAAGAGGCAGAAATATGAATATATCAATTGAAGAAGAAGCTATTTTATTTATTAGAAGTAAAATAGGTACTAAAACTGCTTTTGTAGGTTTTTCAGGAGGAAAGGATTCAATTGTAATTGCTAATTTAATAAAAAAATCAGGGGTAAAGTATCAATTATACTATTCTTTTACTGGGATAGACCCACCAGAGGTAGTTAGGTTTATACGAAGAAATTACCCAGAGTGTATTTTTTTAAAACCGAAGAAAACGTTTTGGCGTAATTTATCTGTAAATGTACCACCAAGCAATAGACTCAGATGGTGTTGTACAGCATTAAAAAAGACTCCTGGAATAAATATACCTCTTGAGCATAGAATAATGGGAATCCGATCAGAGGAAAGTGTTAAGCGTGGGAAATATGAAAGAGTAAACTTTTTGAAAAATTAAGACACACACATTATTATCCAATATTAAAATGGAATGAGGCAAATGTTTGGGATTATATTGAAAAAAATAATTTAGAATACCCGAAATTATATGATGAAGGCTTTGATAGGATAGGTTGTGTTGTTTGTCCATATCATTCTGAAAAAACAGGTAAAAAACATGAGCAATACAGAGAGAAATACCCTAAGTTTTTTGATCGTTTTGAAAAAGGGATTACTGATCTTTTCTATAAAAGACAAAAACAAGGAAAGATAATGTATTATGAAACACCAAAAGAATTTTTAAATGCTTGGTATCTTTCTAATTCTGCTCGGTGGTATGCTAAATAATTAATGAATTTAATTAAAAAGGAAAAAATATGAAAGTTAAAGAACTTATTGAAGAATTATCAAAATTTGATGGAATCTGACTGTTATGATTCCCGTTGGAAAAGACGAGTATGGGCATAGTTTTTTTAGGGGCAATGGATTTTGCCTTTTTAGGGGAAAGAGGAATAGAATATCTTTCAAAATCTAAGAAAACCCCAAATTGTTTACTTCTTTCTATTGACCCCGTTGGACAAATATAAAATTATAAAAAGGAGGATATATGAATTTAATAGATATAAAAAACAGGTTAACAAAAATAAAATCAGAAAAAGATAGTCTACTTGGGCAAAAGAAAATATATATTGATCAATTAAAAGAAGCCAGTGGTGTTTCCTCTATTGAATTAGCAAATAAAAAAGTGAGTTCTTTAAATTTAAAAATAAAACAAGCTGAAAAAATATATAATGAAAAGGAAGAAGAATTTAAAGAAAAATATGAACATTTACTTTATCATTGACTTTTGTACTTAAATAGTGTATAGTAGTTAAATACAAATTAAAAAAATAGGATTTTTATGAATACAGATTATATTAATTCCTGTATTGATCTCTTGAATGAAAAAATTTCTAGAAGAAAATTTCAACAAGAGAAACTTAAAAAATGGGAAATTAAACAAGAAAATGGGTTTAATAGATTAGAAAATCTGGAATTAGTTAAAGTAATATTTCAAAAAGCAACACAAATAACACAAATACAATTATCAAAACAAATATCTTCTATAGTTTCCCAAGCATTAAAGGCTGTATTTTTAGATGATGCTTATGAATTTAAAGCTAATTTTGTAACAAGAAGAAATACAACAGAATGTGATCTTTTATTTATAGATAATGGAAAAGAAAGAAAACCTCTTAGCTCATGTGGATTTGGGGCTGCTGATATTGCTTCTTTAGCTTTGCGTATTGCTTATTGGAAATTAGATGGTACTTGTCGAAATACCATTATCTGTGATGAACCTTTTAGAAATCTTGATGTTAAAAGACAAGAATTAGCTTCTTTAATGATTAAAAAATTAAGTCAAATGAAAGGGGGTTTACAGTTTTTAATAGTTACTCATAATATTGCCCTTGCTAAAGCTGCTGATTGTGTTTTTAAAGTAAAAAAAATAGATAAAGTGAGCAAAATAGAACAATTAAATTAAGGAGTGGAAATGTTAGTAATTACTGATATAAAAATAAAAGAAATGGATGATACAGAATTTTTTCAGTTTCATGATTCTATGTATAAATACAAGCCTGATGCTATTCAAAATCCTTTGTATTTAAATAAAAGTACAGTCTGTATAACTACTTTAAAAAAAACACAAACATTAGAATATTCAGAAAGAATTAATAAAGAACAATTTTTGCATAGTCAAGCATTAAAAGAATATTTTTATAAAAAAGGCATTACCTTTCGTGAAGATATAGCAAATCGTGCATATTATAGAGTAATTAATCAAAAAATTGCCTGGAGCAATCAAGTTGAAGAGGCTTTAGGAAAACCTATAAATACTATAAATGAATTGCAAAGAGAAGTAAATAATTCATATACACAATTAATAGAAATTAAAGCTTTGTGGAGAAGAGAGAAAGAGAGGATAAGAATTTTTAATAATTTGCCTTTTTGGAAAAAGTTTTTATTAATATTTAAAAAAGAAACAATTAAGGAGAAATAAAATTATGGACAATCAATTGCAACAATTTTTATTACATTCTTTAAGGGATATAAAAGTTTTTAGTCTACAAGAAATACCTGATGTAATTCAACAATTATTATGCTATCATTTCTGGACTTCTTTAGTATTGTTTTGTATAGGTATTTGTTTAACTATTATTACTTTTTTTATAACTAAACATATGATTAAAAAGGGCATTGATGAGTTTAGTATTACAATGTCTTTAATCCCATCTGCTATAATAATTCCACCTTTCATTTTTTTAAATTTAGACTGGATAAAAATATGGCTTGCACCTAAACTTTATTTACTTGAATATGCAAAGGATTTAATAAAATGAATAAATGTGTTAATGAACTTATATTTAAACCCCAGTTATATGAATTAATTCAATACTATTATTATAACTGTGGTAATCCGAATGGTGGAAATTGTCATATTGTTTTAGATGACGGTAATTTAGATGATCAATGTATTTGGTACTGTCAAGAACAATGTGAAAAAAATAATGATAATTTCGGTTATTTAATTATGCTTATAATGAGACAAATTACATTTAAAGAAAGAGAAAAATTATATAATAAAATACATAATATAAAATAAAGGAAAAAATAAATGGATAAAGGTATAGATATAAATGAATTAAAAGAAGCAATAAAAGAAGAATTAGTAACTGAAACAAGAACCCCAGAAATTGAAAAAATACAAACAAAGCAGGGACTTACTTTAATTAAAAGTACAGGGGGAAATTTTGTGAAAGAAAAGGATATTATTGTTTTAAAAGGGCATATGTTTTTTATACAAAGTATTTCCCCTAAAAAATTAATTTTAAAATTAGTTCGTAGATTTAAACAAGAGGAAACATTAGTAGATGGTATTTTTTGTTATATTGATAAAAATAATAAATTCAAGAAAAACAAAGAAGTTTTGTCCTCTTTTGGGAAAAGAAAATGAAAATAAAAAGAATTAAAAAATTAAGAATAAATAATACTGTTTTTAAAATTATCTGGAATAAAAAATTTTCTGGTGGGAATTTTTATTTTAAAAACAAAACAATCTCCATTGGAACTAAAAAAGAAAATATTATTTTAGAGTGTATTTTACATGAGTTATTTGAGATATGTTGCCTTGAGATGGGTGTTCGATATGATAGAACTGATTGTGAAACAGATTATTTATTTAATTTTAATCATCAACAGCATACAACATTAATATGTATGTTATCAGGATTAATAGAACAATTTATTGAATAGGAGAAAAGATTATGAAAAAAGAAATCAAAGAAATGTATAAGCATATAGATGATTTAGGCATAGAACATAAAAAATTTATTACTGGGTCTTATGCTTTTGGTTTAAAAAATTATAGAGATATAGATGTTTGTATTTATACCATGGAAGGGGGTATGTTTCACTTATTTATAGATATGGGTGTGAAGTATAACACAGATTATTTTGAGAAGGAATTTAAATTAGGAGAGTACATAATAAACGGTATTAAATTTCATTTAATGGTTTTTCATAAAATTAAAGAGTATAAAAATTACAAAAAAACCACAAAAAATATAAAAAATCTTATACAAAAGGATAAGTCTTTTAAACAAAAAATAAAAGATAAAACATTTAGAGTATCCATATTTGAAGCATTTAAAGATTATTATAGACATAAATAAGGAAAAGATTATGACAGCCCCTAAAAACAATGAAAAAGAGAATAAACCAAAAATGAGTTTAATCCCATTAGATTTATTAATGGATTTATTGCCTCCTGCTTATGAAGAAGGGATAGTAAAATATTATAGAGATTCCTGGAGAGAAGGATTTCCTATTTCTATAATGCACGATGCTCTTCTAAGACATCTGACTGCTTTTATTTATGAACATGAAGACTATGATCCTGAATCAATAGATATGAATATTAAAAAATTACATCTTGGGGGTGTAATTTTTACTGCTATTTGCATGTATGATACAATTAAAAATCATCCTGAAATGGATGATAGAATTAAAATAAAAAAGGATATTTCTAAAATAAAAGAGTATAATGAAAATAAACAACTAAATAGAAGTGAATATTGTAAATATTTCATTAATAAAATAGATGATGAAATAGTAAAAGCTACAAAAATAAAAGAAACAAAAGAAATAACTGATATTTTTGAAGCTAATAATAGAGAAATAGCAGAATTAAAATATAGAATTAAAATTATGGATACAATATTAAAAGAACAAAAGAAAGAAAATAAAAACTTATCTGATGATCTTATTTTTCTAAAAAGACAAGCTTCTTGTGAAGAAGAATTTAATATAGAAAGATTTAGTGGTTCATAGTATAAATGGAGTAAATTATATTAATTTAAAAATAAGCCAAGGAATTTTGTATATATGAAAACAATAGAAATGGAAATACTATTAGCTTCACATTTTGATTTTAGACAAAAGCTAATTGTTCCAAATGTGTCTTGGGGACTGTGGATAGATCATAAACCATTACATGAATGTGATTTATTAATCTGTACACAAAACAATTATTTATGGGAAGTAGAGATAAAAATTTCAATGTCGGATTTAAAAGCAGATAAAAAGAAATCTCATGGACATTATCACAAAGCTATTAAAAGGTTGTACTTTGCTGTACCTGAAAACTTTAAAAATTATGAAAAACATATTCCAAACAGAGCAGGAATTATCACTGTGGGGGAAGATGGAACATGTAAAATTGTAAGAAAGGCAAAAGAGAATAAAAAAGCTATGTCTATTTCAAATAAACAAAAAGTACATTTAGCACACTTAGGTGCAATGAGAATATGGGGATTAAAAAGAAAAGTAAATAAAAATTAAATTTTAAAGGAGGGAATATTATGGAAAATTGGTGGTATGAATTAAAAATGGGTGACAAATCATTTCCTGATAAAAGCAGTATGGTTATGAGGGTTCCTGGAGGTTGGGTATACTCAAATTTACAGGGTACTATTCTTATTCCTTATGTGAAGGAACATTTAGAAGGGAATATAAGTAAAATAAAAACTAATGATAGATTCGATGGGTTAACTAATTTAGACATTTCAACACATTATAGAAATCAAGAATGGTATTTTTCTTTGTCTTCTTTTACAGCAGCCATGGCGTATTGGATTGTAGCACAAAACCCTAATAAAGAATTGATTGATATAAATCCAGCTTTAAAAAATTTTACAACTTACATAGCTTCTTTCTTTAAAGATAAAAACCTACCAGAACGATTTTCATATAAAAAATTAAACTCTATCATCACTGAAGAAAATTTAAGTAATTTGCCTGAAATTTTAAAACTTAATACTTTACAGCCTGACTTTATTGATTTGGGGGCATTGGCAAGAAATATATTTTATATGTTACTCCGAGAAACGATTACACAGGAATAAAATTTGAGAAAGGTAGTGGTTTATAAAACAAGAAATATGATACACAAACTACTTTGTCATTTATATATTTACCACAAAGGAGAAAATTATGAGAATAGAAGTAATTAATCAAAGCCATGAAATTTTAAAAATAGATAATGATCCTTTACAAATGATTGAAAGGGCAGCAAGAACTTGTTATAAATCAGAAAAGAAAATAACAAAAGAATCAGCACATAAATTTGTTAAAAAATTAAAAGATAATAAACACAATGCTATGATAGAATTTGGTGATATGACTGTTAAATTTATTACTGATCGAGGTGTAACTCACGAGATAGTAAGACATAGACTTTGTAGTTTCGCCCAAGAAAGTTCCCGGTATGTGAACTATAATAAAAAAGGTTTTCAATTTATTCGTCCTATTTGGTGTTCTGAGGAAATATGTATGGAATATATTTGTAAATTACCATATCAATTACATAGTAGTTCAAAATGGATTAATGCTATGTTTTCATCTGCTAAAACATATGACCAATTGCTTATAAAAGGTTGGAAACCGGAACAAGCACGATCAGTTCTTCCTAATTCATTAAAATCAGAAATTGTTGTAAAAGCTAATTTAAGAGAATGGATACATATTTTTAAATTAAGAACTTCTAAAAAAGCACATCCCCAAATGAGAGCTTTAATGATTCCTTTATTAGAAGAAGTCCAGACTAAAATACCTGTACTTTTTGATGGTATACTTTGATTTATTTTGGTATACTCTTGTATACTTAAAATATTTAAAATAGGGATTTAAATGATTACAAAAACAGAAACAGAAACAGATCAATGTAGAATTTGTAAAAAAAAGCACAAAAAAGAAAATATGAATGCTCTTTATAATATAGCACTTAATAAATATATTTATTATTGTAAAAGGTGTAGTAAAAATTATAATTTTCATGCTGAAAACCAAAAAAATGGGAATGAAAAATGAATACAGATAAGTATGTGCCCTTTATGAAAAAAGGGATAGTTTATTTTATTTACCTTAATGAAAAACCAATTAAACAAGAAGATAAAGAAGAATTGCTTAGAGTAAAAAAAGAAGGATGTATCTTTTTAACTAAAATGGCTATTTGTGAATGCGGAACAATAAAAGAAAGTAAAAGAATGGTTACACCTACCTGTATTAAATGTACTAAAAGAAAGTCCAGAAAAAATTTAGATATTAAAGAAAAAAGAAAAAGGCAATATCTTTTAAAAGCTCATGGAAAACAAAGTCATGGAAATAGTATTTGGTTATGAAAAACTTATTGACTTTTTCATAAAAGAAGTGTATAATTGTTTTAAAAAAATAAAAAGGAACAAAAAATTGATTGAGACAATAAAAAATTTTTTATCCCCAAAAACAATCCCGGAAGCTATAGTAGTTGCTAGAGTTTTAATTGCAATCAGTATTATTTTGAATGGTTTATACCGAACGTAAAATCATGAATATAAGGAAATAGTATTTTATGAAAAAACAAATTTTAGATGCTTGTTGTGGTGGGAAAATGTTTTGGTTTGATAAAGAAAATCCAGAAGTGCTATTTACAGATATACGAAAAATGGAACCAGAGAAAGTGGGAATTGGAGTAAATGCAAGAATAAGAAAATGTCTTCCAGATAAACTTATGGATTTTAGAAAAATGGATTTGTCTGATAGTAGTTTCACTTTAGTGGTTTTTGACCCACCACATCTTTCAGTCGGTAAAAATAGTTACATGGCAAAATGTTATGGAAGCTTAGATAAGGGTAATTGGCAAAATGATTTAAAAATGGGGTTTTCTGAATGTTTTAGAGTTTTAAAAGAAAAAGGAATTTTAATTTTTAAATGGAGTGAATCGGAAATTAAATTAAAAGAGATTTTAATTTTATCAGAATACTCTCCTTTATTTGGACACCTTTCTGGGAAAGCAGCTAGAACACATTGGGTATGTTTTATGAAAACAGAATCATTAAAAAAGGAGGATTTTCATGGAAGAAATTAAAAGAATAGATGTAGATATTAGAAAATCAATTGAATTTGATAGCACGGATGAAATAGAAACTGATTGTTATTCTTGTGTTCATTATGATAATCAAACAGGTGATTGTTCATTAAAAGAAAGTGGACTTGAGTGTGATTTTGAAGAATTTATATAAAAGAGGGAACTATGAAAATTAAAGATGTAAGAAAGCAATTAGATAAATTAGATGAATTAAATGAGAAAAATGAATGGAAAATTAGTGTTAGTATTTTTTTAAAAAAACAAGATATTTTAGTTCTATCAAGTTTAGCTGGAAAAGAATCAATTGCTGAATATACAACTAATATTATTAAAAACCATATTTCAAAATGTTCTAAAATATTAAAGGAAAAATAAAAATGGAAAAGATTGATAAAGATACTGGTAAAGATACTGGTAAAGATATGCTTATTTTCCTTTTGCTTTTCCTTGTAGTAATAGAATTTTTTTTATTACTATTACTACAAGTACCAATAAATAAAAAACAAATAATAAAAAAAGAAGTTACGGGTGTAATTGAAGACACAATTAGTTTAAACAAAAATTTAATAGCTTTATTACAAGTCAAAGATGAAGCAATAATAGCCCAACAAAAAGTTATAGAAGCATATGAGGATGCTTTATTACATGGAATAGCTATTGATGCTACTTTTAATAAAAAGGAAAAGATTAAACATGCAAAAACCAAAATTAAGAAACCCAAAGTTTATGCAAAACCGTATAAAAAATAAAAAAATATACAGCAAAGAAAGAAATAGTAGTGAACGACTACGTGGTCTAAAAGAATTAATAAAATTATCTAAAAAGTATAGCAATTCATGTGTTACATCTTTATTAGAAAAAGATTTAAAAGACGAACAAATGAGTATTCAATTAAACAATATAAGAAGAAAAAGACAATCCATTATAGGATTTTAACTTACTCATATACTCTAGGAAAATCAAGAAAAGAACCTCTACTTTCTTTTCTCCATTTTCTCCAAGCTATTTTTCCAGCAAAGGATAAAACAAAAGTAGCTAATCCAGAAGCTTTTTTCATCCCTGATTCTTGATAACACAGGTCATTAAAAACACTGTCTATTTCTTTTTTAGATAATTGTTTAAAATAACATTCATATGTATCAGGATTAATAAGTATAAAACCACCATAACGATAACCAAAATCATGAGGACATGCTCCATAGAATAAAATACCTGTTGGTAAATAAATATTATTCATTAATTTAGGAACACTTGCTCCATCAAAATCAAAAGATTTTGGAAGAAAAATAAAAGCTTGTAAATACTCACTCCAACAAACATAATCTTTTGCTATTTTAAAACTTCTTCTATTAGTTATAAATCGAAGAAATCTTTTAAATAATTTATCCTCTTTTTTTGCTTGTTTAGTAGGCACTGGTTCAATTATAGGAAAATGTACTTTTTTTACTAATTGTAATGGTTTTACTTTAAACATAATCAACTCCTTATTTTAAATTCATACAAGTTCTACATTGTAATTCTATTAAGAAAGTCAAAATTTCTTCTCTTTTTGAATTTTGTTTCTTTTGACTATCAATCCTTTTTGACTCCTCTGATATTATTTGTACTAATCTTTTGTGTCGATCTATTTGTGTACTGTCTCTGTATGCACAAACTTTCATATCTTTTGTACCCTTGGACTTTATTATTTATTTTTAACATTAGAATATTCTCAATCTAGTATTATTACTTACTTGAATATGAAAATGAAAAACTCCACCTTTTACTTTATGTATTAAAGCCACGGGTTTTTTTGATTTTCCTGGATTATACTCCCATTTACTATTAATATAATCACGTATATTAATAGCAATTGTCTCTGTATACACCCAAAAGGATATGTCAATAGCTCTAACAGGGGAAGTGCTATGTAAGTCCCCTTTATGCCGTGGTAATCTATAAGATTCAGACATTCTAATTCCATATTTATCCACAATTTCTAAAATTATATCTATTAAAAGAGGGTGAAACCGTCTTTCCATAAGTCCTCTTAAAACAGAACTATTTTTTATGACTGCTTCTCCTTTTTTCATAAGAACCTCACATTCCTACTTTTATTTTATTAATCTCATTTGTATTTTTACGTACACATGATTTTATCTCTTTAATATCCTTTTTATTATAGTTAATGTCATATTGCATAACAATATCAACTTTAGCTTGTTCTTGTATCATTTCATACATTTTTTGATTTTGATCAAGCATTCTGTTAACACTCCAACCAATAAAAGTCACTGCAATAAATACTAATGTCCCTATGATGGCTTTGTATGTTTGCATGGCTTCACTTTGACTAAATGCTCTGATTTTTTCAACCATTAGATAACTCCAATTAAGGGTTTATAAAAATTTAAACAATTCATTTTCCAACTCCATTTAGTTCCTACTAATTTATTTATTTTATGTAAGACTTGGCTTTTATGTGTTTTTGTATTTTTAACAAAGTAATCGTTAATTGTTTTGTTATCAAACGGTATTTTCGTAAAAGTTTTAGTTTCTCTAGTATACCCGTATTTGTACCCATCTATATAGAAGGAAACGGTACTAACTGGATATTTCCAAAAAATTGATAAAATTAAACCAATTATATTTTTAGGGTATTGTAATAAAATAAAGACATTTTCATTATTTATTTTATCTGATTGTTTATGATCCAATTTTTTTAATTTATAATAGATAATATAACAAAGAATAAAAACAAAAGCAGGAATTGCAAAGTCTTGTACTCCCCTCAGTATTAACGATACTTTTCCTGCTCCTGATTTATCAATCATACCCCAAGAAGAAATTAAAAATTCAGAAGAATAATTTGTTAAAACTTTATACTGAACAAAAGAATAAATACACAAAGCGCAAAATTCGTAAATGGTAAAAAATAACCAAAATAATTTACGTTCTAACTGTTTATATGGTGTAACCCATACGATATAGCAAAGGACACTAAACAAAAGTATATGCAATCCTAAACTATGAACAGCTTTGGACATTAAATACGTTGTAGGAAGTAAATAAAGTCTCCCTACAACAAAAGCTAATATAAAGAATGAAAACTTCATTCTATCCACCACCTCATTTAATCCCTGCACCAAGACCAAGCATTTTTCTAAGTTCATTACACAAAGGCTCTGTTTTAGCATTAACAGCTATTAAAGCAGTTAACCAATTATTAATATTATCAAAAGTATTTAATTTAGCTTCTACTGTTTCTGATTTACAAATTCCAGCAATAAACTCTTTAAAAACTTCTTCTCTTCTATTAATTTCCCAAGTACATATTTTATTAATTTTATCCAGAATTTTCCTAGCATCTACAAACATCATGTTTACATCATCCATTTTAAAATCCTTTCTTTTAAATTAATTTATAATCTTATTTCAATAGATAAAGTAGCTAATATTAAATTACCAGTTAGATTATTTTGATCAATTCTTAAATCAATATATTGTCCAGCAGCAAGAGTTAGTTTTGTTCTTGGAAAAGTCATGCTATCATCTTCATTTCCATAATTTCCTCCACGCATTTGGTAATCTTTTCCAAGGGTTACACCATTTTTAAATACTTCTGATGTAGCATTCCATGTTCCCCCTCCAGTAGAATCAATTACTATTTTATAATTAATATAGTAATCACCAGTTGCCAAAACAGTATATCGAAATCCTGTTCCTGCTGTATATGTCAATAATTCAGATTGATTATTATACATTTCCCCGTCCATGGGTATTATTGTCATAGAATTAAAAGAAGAAGCACTCCAAGAAACATTTCTTCTAGCAGCTGCATTTATAGTTACATTTCTAAGTATACCATACTTTTGCATTGCTCCATTGTGTATAGCAGCTAATGTAAATCCTTTTAAAGCAGACCCTAAGTTAAAGTAAGTATTACCCCATGCAAAAGTCTCTGTACCATTTAGTTTTACTATAACATTATGACCCCCCGCAGAATGTACTAATTCAATCTCATGTCGGTAGGGTTCGTCATCCCATGCTGTTATAGCAGGCAAAGTCATTGTCACATCGGCAGACGTGGTATCAATTAAAGGGATAGGATCGCCTACGGAATAAGGAAAGTTAGAATTTTTTACTTCAATCGCCTTTTTGATATTACTAATTAGACCATCATCCCGAACTGCCTTTTGTAAATCTTTACTGTAAGAAGCTGGAATTACAATAAAAGATAATAATAGAAAAGTTAATGCTATTTTTTTAAACATTTTTAATGTCTCCTTGTGTAAACTTTTTCTTTATTTATATCTATAACAATATCACCATTACTGTCATATACTTGTTCATATCCTAATGGTATAATCGTTTCCGCTTTTGTTTGCGTTTCCCAATAAGAGCTATCATTTTTCTTATTAGAAAAAATTATTTTTCTAATTCCAGAACGCATACCACTATAGGAACTTATTTCTAAATCATTATCTCCAAAAGAGCCATCATAGTTACTTTCTGTAGATGAGTGTTCATTTAATGTTACTTGTTTTTTCCCTTTACCCCAATAAGAGACTGCTTTATTATTTTCTATAACACCAGAAATATTAGAAAAATTAAAACCATCATATGAAGAAATGTTAGTATTGTTTGGGTTCATGTAAAGAATACTATTTCCAGAATTAGAAACTTTAATAATCTGTTCATAAGCATCATGATTAACTCCACCAAAATGTTGGAAATCAACAAAAACAGAACCTTCGACGTCAGGAATAATTTTTTTCCTTTTTTCAGCACTTGCCATTTTAATTATAGCCGGTTTTAATGTACCCCCTCCTTTAACCAACCACAAGGGACAAACCCCTGAATCACTACTTAAAATTCTTTGTGCCCAATCAACAATAATAGACCCTTTAGTAGAAACATCTTCTACAGACCCATCTTTTGAATATCCTGGTAAAATTGACCATGATAAAGTTGTGTTCCCAGAAGAATTATTTTTTACCCATAAATTTACATACCAATAATTACCAGAAAACCATATTTCATAATTACCATCACCATAAATTTCAGTAACTTCCCCACTGTAATGATTAAATATGATCTGTTCTTGTTGAGAAGTACCACCTGTTAAAACTAAACGCATCCCGGGAAAAGAAATGGGTTCACTTTGAACGGATTTAATCATTAAAGAAACACCACTGTATTTAGAATTATCAGGAACAGTAAAAACACCTTTTACATATTGAGAAGCTGTTGTGCTATTATCCTCTAGCAGAGTACCCATAAAAAACCCAGTTCCAACTCCTTGGTATTGTCTATCAACATCACAAGTAATGGTATTCCATCCAACAGTGGTTAAAAATTCCCGATACATATTTGCAGGAATTAAGTTAGTTACATTTTGCCAAACGGGTAATAAAATATCGTTTGTTAATAAAGAGCCTTTTGTTTTTGTTACTATAAATGAAATAGGGTCAACAGTATACCCATTCTCTGTATTATACCATTTAGTAATTACTTTTGTTGTGGTTTTTATGTGTTCTGATGGGTTTTGGTTCTTTCTACGTGTAACATCCTCCACCATTATATTAGTAAAAGTTAAATGTGATGTGCCTGTACCAGTTGATTGTATACCAAAAATAACAGACCCCGTTTCTGTTTGTCCTAATAACAAAGGAGAACAATACCTTTTTAATTCAGTAGAAAGAGTTAATCCATTTGTAACATTACCTGTCTCACTATCGGTATGTACAAATCTAAAAGCAGTATTATCGCCGGGTTCTATTTTAGCATCAAAAGAAAATCTATATTTATGGGAATCTTCTGTTTCCACTTGTTGTGTTATTTTCTCATTTTGAAGAAGAATAGCTGTTGTGTTTGTAACATTAGATGCAGTAGTTGACCATTGTGTTAAATCAACACTATGTAGTATCCTATTCTGTTGTACTCTTCCACCAGTAAATCCCATTTCATCTTTTTGTAAAGTATGATATACACCATTAAAATCAGGGATATTCATTATAGAATCTCTACTATAAGACCCATCATTTTTAGCCATAAAAGATTCTATATCTTGTATACTATCCAAAATATAAGTTCGTTCACTTACTCCATTTTCACCAAAATCAGAAACATCCCATATTACAGAATTAACAACAGGATTTATTACTGGGTGTATAATAATACTATAAGCACTAGTAGAAATAAATAAAACAGTAATAAAGAGAGATAAAAATTTAAATTTCTTCATATTCTACCATCCAAAACCATAGATTAAACTACCAGTTCCTGAAAATTTTCCTACTTTTATTATTGCCCTCCAACGTACCCCAGTTTCTGCATCATTTATAAAAATTCTACATGCCCCAGAGTAAGGATTATCATCATGAACATAATCAGTCCATGTTGCATTTGGATCAGATGATCGTATTGTTTGTAAAGTAACTTCAAAAGTAGGGCTTCCTGTAATACTCCCAATACTGAACCATACACCAGGCAAACCACCATTAATTTTATTTTTTACAGTGATTGGTTTTGTGGCAGCATTTTCCCCTACTGGAGCAGTGTCTACAAAAATATACTCATGAAATTTATCAGATAATATTGTTTTATTTTCTGAAAAAGATATTCCTGATGTGCAAATTATAAACAAAATACATATTACAGACATTACAATTAATTTACTTACTTTTTGAAATTTCATAAAAAATCTCCTTATTTATATTTCTATTTAAAAATAGCATATTTATAGTAAAAGTACAATTATTTAATGCAGTATACATGGAAAATCCTTTTGATTATCAATAATTACATTTTGCTTTAATTCAAAATGACAATAGTTTATGTTTTTCCTATTAGTTCCACTCCATTTTAACACAGGACACTTATCTAAAACTAAATTTCCAAATAAAGTATACCATGAAATAGTAGTAGAATTTCTTAAATTCCATGACCATCGTCCATGATAATAAACATAATCAACTGCTACAGCATATAAAATGGATTCATTTTGTAAATTGTATAAATGTTTTGATACTATGTCTTTTGTTTTTCCTTTTTGTAATAATAATTGGTGTCTATCATGTGTCCTTCCCGTTTCAAAAAGACGAATAGGTATATTATGTTTTATTATAATTTTCTGAATTTTATCAGTACATTCTTTTAAAATAGGGTGCAACATTTCTGTAGTTCTTTGTATTTTCATATTTATCCTTTAAACAACATATTCCTTGTAAGTATTTAAACTTTTTACTTTACTTATAATAATTCCATTTTTTATTATTACAGTTTCTCCAATTCTATAAGAACTGTTTGCTTCGGCAATATATTTTCTATTTTTAGAATCCTGCACTACATACTTTGTATCACTAGGTCTTTCTATTATTTTAGCTATTATTGAAGATATTTTTTTTGTTTTTAATAATTCTAAAATATTCATACATTTTTCTCCATAGTTATTTCTGACCCAACAGAAATAGACCCCTCTGTTTTTGCTACTTTAATAGAAATATGCTTTACTTTTCCTGTTTCTATTTTACTTAAATTTTGAGTAGCTATTAATTTTCCTGGTTGAATAAAAGTAGTTCTGTACAAAGATAAATTAGAACTAATCCTATTTGTATATTGTCTATCTATTTCTATTCTGCCTCTTTCTAAAGCAGCACTTTCTTCTGTTAAAAGAACATTAGAAATATCATCCCCCCAATTCAAAGCAGTATCATCACTTCTACATTCCCCAGGAAAATTAGGATTTCTACACACTCTAATAGTAGTCATTTTTTCTCCTTATTAAACAGCATCTATATAGATAACAATATAAATTGGATATGTTTCATCCTCTTTTAAATTCAAAGCGGGTGGGATTAACATATATTGTTTATTAAAATTAACTTTAAAAGTGAAATCACCATAACAGGGGGTAGTTCCACCAGAAAGTTCTAATTGATTTTTATTTATCACGGCTACTCCCTTATTCCCATACCAAGATTGAGTTAAACCAGTAGCAGTTACATAACTAAAAGAATTAGTAGAGTCTAATTTTGTAAATAAGGAAGAGTCCTTTCTTTCTCTAACAATATTTTGCCCTATCTCTCCTACATTCCCAGCCGTTGTTTTTACATCAGTTATTTTTAAATGAGAAGCATAATGTACTAAAATAACAGGCTGATCATCAGGGTCAAAAGTAGATTTTACTTCTTTATCTGCATTTAAATTATTGGGGTGTTTATCATCAAATTCGACAACAACAATATCATTGCTACCGCCTGTAATCCCTGTTCCGAATTGTACGACTATACTTGCTTCTACACTCATTTTATACTCCTTATTTAAGTTTCTTCTGGGATAAAAAATTGTACTTTTTTATCAACTGGACCTGTTACTGTCCATTTCCAATATTTAGTAATATACTTTATTTTAAGTAAAGATTCACTAGGAACAGCATTTTGATTAATTATAGTCAAAGTCCCATTTTCTGATATCTGAAAAGCTCCTAAGTCATCTTCAATCCAATCATAATCAACTACTCCATAAATTGGGTATGATGTATTTCCTACCCAATCAATAAATTCTATGTATTCCCATTCTTCGTCTTCTTGTTTTTTTACAACAGGAATTGTTTCCTCAATGGGATATTGATATTTATCTATTGTGACTTGAATACCTCCTGAAGTTTCTAAATCAAATTCTCCATCATTAAATGGTATTCTAAAACCTTTAATAATTTTTGTAGTTTCATCTATATTTTCTTCTTTTAAGAAAATATTATCAGAAGAACTACCTTGATCTGATATAATGAAAGCATTAAAACCAGTATTTATTTCATTTACTTCTTTTATTGATAGTAAATCTTTTGCTTTATCTAAAATAGTAGAAGGTATTATAGCATTCCAATCTTTAGGAGATATTGGGTATTCACTAATAATTAATAACTCCCCATTTGGTTTTGATTGAACAATTGCCCCAACTGAATTAACCACTTTTTTAATCACTGTTAAAGGTGTTTCATCATTAATAGATATAGCAAAAGATGGTAAAAACCAATCCAATATTTGATAATCCACTGTAATTCCCTCTATTGCTGCCATTTGCTCTACTAAAGTTTTTGCATATATTCCATTTGGTAATGGGTCAACAATAGTTTTAGCATATGGGGCATCTAATTTTGCAGTGGGACTTAATAAGGATAATGAATAAGCTGTTCCTTCATTTGATTCTTGTTTTTCTTTAATTTCAATAAAGAAAGAATAGTTTTCCCCATTTATAATACAGACAACACTGTTTAAGTACGCACAATTAATATAATCAGCTTCTGATGCAAGGGTAACTGTTCCTGTTATACAATAAGAGTCCACCCCTGCATTTATGTCAAGAGCAATAAAATCAATATTTTGCCCTTCTACTGTCATAGAAGCCGTAGGCGTAATTAAATAAGAATCTCCTGATAGTAAAGAGTAAGGCAAATCTATTTGAGCCATTACTTTTTCATAATTAAAAATACCATAAGGAGTTTCAATAGATTTTTGAATCGTTGTTCCTGTTATTGCATATATCTCATTTACAATAGAAATAATATTACTAAAAATTTTATAAGGCTCATCTATCGTGGTTCTTATTTCTGAATAATCATTATATAATTCTTGTATTTCTTTTGTAATTATGGAAATATCATCATAAGGTTCAACTAAATTTAAAATAGGGGTGGGAATATTATCATATTTTTCTATAAGAAAATTAATCGGGGTGACTGCATCATTGTATGAAAAATTTATATTAATTACAGGGGTAACAGTATCATTATAATATTCTTCTATAAATGCAATTGGGGTTAGAATATCGTCATAATATTCTTCAAAAGTAATTCCTATTTTTAAACCATATATTTCATTAATTACTCTTAAAATAGTAGCAGATAAAGAATACATTTCCTTTATTAAAATAGTAGCAACTACCCCACTAGTATATGGTTCTACTATTAAAACTGTGCTTTTAGTTTTAGATACAAAAGTAGTCTGTTTCCAATTATTAATATCAGAATTTTTAAAATTATTTATATTACTATTTTTAAAATAATTAATCATATTTTTCTTTCTTCTATTGTTACCAAATTGTTTAATTGCATTTGTGCCTCTGTTTTTACCAAAGAAGCTGGTACGGCGATATTAAAAATTTTAACATTCTCAATCTGTTTCCTACCCTTATCTATACTATGTGCTATATAGTACCAATGATTCCCAATACTATATTTATTAATTCCCACAGGAGCATCATTTAATGTGGTAAGAGAATCAGAAATTACAGCATCCCCATTAATATATAAAACTCTACCAAGAGAATCAGAAGTAATTGCAATATGATACCAAGTATTTAAATTAAAAGTGTGTGTATACGAAAACGTTGTTCCTTGATAAATACTCAATTCACATTTAGTCTCACTTAATAAAAAACTCCACCTCCCACTATTTTTATTATTATCATAAGCTTCCGTAAGTAAAAAAACAGAACCCCCAGTACTAGTTAACTTACAACACCCCATAATAGAGACAGGGTTTTTTCCATAATTTATAGTACTACTATGTTCAATATATTTATCATACACGTCAAATTTAAGAGCTTTACCAACATTCCCATTAATTAAATCAGAGGATGCCATATTATAAGCATCACCATAATTACTATTAATAGTAGAGTCTTTTATAGTATTTGTCCCCCCAGAAGGGTCTTGTGCTAGGTTATATACTATTCTATGACTGTTATTCCATACCTTTTTAGCAGGTGTGCTACTAGCAGCACCAACATGTTGTACATTATCTGCATGCGTATTATCGTAATACAAATATAATTTTGTTTCCTTTGAATTATTTAATATGAAATCTGATTTAGAACAATGGAAACACGCTTTTGAAATACTTGAATTATATTGTTCTTTTTCAATGTATAACTCCTTTGCATTTTCATCAGCTATTGCTATCTTTTCCCAATTAGTACCTAAATGAGAAAATAAATCACTTGCGTTTGTACTATTTAAAACAATAGTAATAGGATAATGTGTTAATTTTCTATTTATTTCTGTATGATTTATAGTAATTTCATAAATATTATTTTTATTCCACCCATTAAGAAACTTAAAAGTTTTCCCCATTTTTTTCATTCTATTAAATGAAGGAAACAAAGATTGCTTTTTACTTCTTTTTGGTATATTAGGAAATAAATTCCCATTTCTACTCTTTGATAATGAAGGAAACATATTTTTTAATAATCTCCATATTGAGCAATAAGAGTAACTTTCTTTGCTGAGGTTACTGCACTATGAGGAGCTATTTTAATAGAATCCCCTGCCTCTAAAAAGAAACTCAAGTCTTCATTTAAAAAAGGTAAATCAGCACTATTTAATAAAGCTACTGCCGGGGTAGAACCATCTGTTCCCGATAATGTTGGAATACTAACAGAACCTAATAAAAAATCAGTAGTCCCATCATTATAAAAAATATTAAGTACAATAGCTGATGTATCATTACTAACTACTCCAATACTCCCTATCCTTGCTCCATTACTACCAGCAGTTAAAAGTAGTTGTTTTGTTGTTCCATCAGCATTTTCAATATCAAGCGCTGCATTTTTAATTGTGTCTGGATAAATTGGTCGATTAGCCATTTAAAAACCCCCTTCTATATTTCCATATAAAATTGCTGTTATCATTGCTTCATTCTGTGGTATTCTTTCAATTAATTCCCAATACCAATTCCCCGGATTTGTATCAGGAATAATAATATCCGGAATTGATTCCGTTTGCCCTGCACTGCTTTTAGCTGTATATTGAGAAATCATATCATTTTCTACTACTTCACAAATATCTCCTATTACTAAAGTGGTTGAACTGCCATCTGTATCAGTAGGATCAATAGAATCTAAAGAACCAGAATTACCACCAGAAATACTTGTTGCCCAATATTTATTTGACATTTTTAACCTCTCTTATTTCACTATACCTACATATGGGGCAACCAAAAATATTTAACCCCTCATTATTTATTACTAAAGTTAAATGCCCCCTTTTACAAGAGGGGCATTCAATAATTCTATTTTTTGTAACTTTATATACTACATTACTTTCTACTTTTTGTGCTTTCCTTTGAAATAACTTTTCTGATAAATACTCTTTTATTTCTCTCTCTACTTGACTAATTTTTATTAATTTATCAATTTTACATTGTTCTAATATTGAAATAAAATTTTGTAATTCTTTACCACTATATTTATTAAACTGTATCATTTAACAACTCCATTTATAATGTTGTTTATTATAAGGGTACTTACATTTAGCAGTTATCCAAATTTCACCACCTTCCGTACTTTGACAATAAGTATAATTTTCTGGACTTCCAGGTGGGGCATCACAACAATCTCCATAACTCTCTTTCCAATCTTCACAGTAAGCTATACGAGCCTCATCAGAGCAGGAGATTGGGCAATTATCATTTCCAGCTATATTATGACAATATGACCAATTACCAGGGATATCTCGTATCTCAAAAGTCATTCTTTCCGTTTTGGATGTTTTAATTGATACACTTCCATTTTTCGTCCATTCTCCCCCACTAGCAGAACACAAAGATATTCTTTCTTCCTCTAACATATCCCGTAAAACCCAATGCCCAATAGGAGAAACAATTTTTCCACTAGTAGAAGAGCAATTATCTCTAATAGTGACATTACAAATTCCACAAGAATCATAAGAAGTGTAAATTTTTATTCCATTTATTCCTTTATCTCTTTTTTTTGTGTGTTCTTTATCCAACCAAAATCCCATTCCATGCAGTATTACGTCCGCTTTTCCATTATCCCCCCCAGTCCAAAAAATATAACCAGAAGAACTAATGTTAATAATTTCAACACTGTCTACATCATCATATAATAAAGGAATATAAGAAGGGTTGTCACAACAACTTTGTTTATTAATTTCATACTTAGTTATTATCTCCCCACAAAGCCCATTCTCAGGTGGAACAGGAATAAAAGAAACTGTATCTCCAGGAAATTGTGGGGGGTTCTCCCTTATCAATTTTTCTAAATCAAAACTACCATGATACACAGAAGTCATTTCTTGACAAATTGGTAATTCCCTTTTTAATTCAGGGGGTTTACAACAAGTTTCCTCAAAAAAAGCCGATGATTGCCCTTCCCATCCATTTTCTTTTTCAGGACATTCCACATAATGTGTCGATATTAAGGGGTGTGCAATTGCCCCATTAATAGCTGCTAATGCAGTAGAAGAAGCACCATTATCATTACAGGAAACAGGCATTACTACATTTTTATAAGTAATTAAAGATTTAGAACAGCGACACAAAGTCATATATATAAAATTTCTAAAACAATTTTTTACATCAGGATTATCTGGTTCAGGAATATCCCCACTACCAACACCCCCTTGACTACACCCTAATAAACGCACGGACTCATTATCTTGACTTGGTGGGGATATAATTAAAGAACTTACCATCTTATGATAAAAGATAATACATTTACATTCTTGTGCTGATTCTACTAATCCAGGAACTGTAACAGTTACTCTATCAAAAGAAGTTTTATACTTAAATCTATGAAAACCTTTAATTTTTTCTTTAAAATAAATAGTGCTTCCATTAATTAGTTCAATATCTAAATCTGTTTTTAAGGAATTAGGGATGATATAATATTTTAATGTAATTTTAGTACCATTCACTTTTACAAAATCATCAATATCTTTTGTTTCTACAGTCGTTATAAAAGCCCCATGATTTAATAATAAAGTATATTTTTCTTTTATATGTGACCTATAAATAAAAATATCTCTATCATATGTATATGAATTAGGGTAAAATTTACAAGGATCATAATTTATTGCTTTAAAAGCATTTTTTAGTATTTCTTTAACTTCATCAGGGTCTTTTATAATTTTACGTTGTCTTACATCATCCGGGGAATCCCCCATATTTCCAGTACATGGGTCAACTTTATAAACAGCATCTAAAACAGTAGCTAATTCTTTAAAAGAAACTGTTTCTTTTTTCTCTTCATCTAATCTAACTCTAATCCAATAATTGCCATTGTCAAAAGAGTTCTCGTACTGTATTTGTATATTAGTTTCCATAATTAATCAAAAAGATTACAAGACCCTTTCCTTACAGTGTCAATTATACTACCATCACACATAGAAAAATAATAAGTTGTGTGACAATGTTCTTTTTCATCATTCCATTCTATTATAGGTAAATTTGGTGCTTTTGCGCAACTTTCTAAAAATAATTCAACAGATTTAGGTATTTTTAATTCCAATTTTTCTATATGTTCACTTTTGTGTTCATCTAAAAATTTACAAAGAACAGTACATTCAATATTGGTTATTTTGAGAGTTTTTTCTGAAATTATTGTTTTGAGTCTTCTTACATCAGAATAACTTTTAGAATCTTCAAATTTTGTAAAAGATAAAGTTGCTGTATACTCATAAGCAACAAAAGTAAATTTTCCTCTCAAAACACCAAAAAAAGTAGAATCAAAATATATTGTGTCTTTTTCAATAAAATAATTAGGTTTAGGAATTATATTTCCATATTCATTATAACACTCAGTTTCCCATTCTAGTTCAGCAGAATTTATTAAATAAGGCATCTTTACTTTATTAGCCATGGGCACAATTACTTCTTGTACTTTTTGAGGATTTACTCTCTTTTTCCCTGATATTTTTCCTGGTTCTTGAATGGATAAAGAATAATTTAAATTAGGATCACTAGGAAAAACTAAAAAAAGCAAAGGTATATTTATTACATTTCCATCATCAGAAAAATAAATATCCTCATCTGCTCTATAGTGAAAAGCAGACATTCTTGCTCTTTCTAAAGAGTTCATTCTTAAAACATCATCTAAGTTAATATTACCATTATTTGATGGTAAATTAGCTTGTTTTAAACGAACCCATACAGAACTATTAGATTCTTTTGAAGCTTCATAATTTACTGATATATTTGTCTCAATCATATCGTAATTCCTTCTTGTAATCTAATAATTCTTTTGAGCAATAATCCCAAGTATATGTTTTATTATATGTCCTACAAAACTTAGGAACTTCATGCTTATCTTCTTCATCAGGGGATGGTGTAACATATCTACCACAAATTGCCCCTTTTGCAATAGCATCAGAATTTGGTGGTGTTTTTAACTGTAACCAAGTAACACCCCCGGGATAAACTGCATAAACAACAGCCCCAAAAATATCTAATTCCTCATCCTCTCTTGGTTTTACTATAAATTTATAAGAATGTCTATAAACATTATACGAAATAGACAAAGCACCATATACTTTTTCACTTAATTTAATTTCACTATCTTGAATATTAATAGTTAAATTACTGACAATTTCACTATTTTCATTATAAACATTACCCACCCAATGATAATCAAGATTTCCATCTGATTTATACTTCAAAGAAGCAGTATTTGTTAAAGAAAAATCTATTATTTCCTTCTCTTTAAAAATATTAATTTGTCTTCCATTAAAATCCCCATAAGTAGCTTTTAAAGAATAATTTAAATTTTTATCACTTGGATAGGCATGTATTACGGTTTCTATTTCTCCATTTGAATTAAACCCACACTCAACAGGACTACTAACATTAACAGCCCCCATCAAAGAAGTATATAAAGATTTATACAAAGCAGCTTTGGTAACATACCCTGTATTTTCTTTCCATTCCTCTTGTTCCAATAAAAGACTATCTCTTTCATTAGATACAGAATCTTGAAATTGAATGTTAAAAGAGATTTCCATCTATATTACACACCCTCACCAGTTAAAACAACTGATACTTTATCCCCTGTTAAAGAAGATGCCCCAGCAGGAATTTCTCTCTTTTGCCAAATTGCAATAGAAGCAGGGTGTGTTTTAAATACAATAGTGTCCCCGGATGCCCATGTTCCTGAAAAACCGGCTGATTCTAAAGTAAAATAAGGTTTAGATACGTCAGGATTAGAAGGAGAATAGTCAGTACCTTTACTACCACCAGATAAAGTTACACCCGAAACATTAGAGGCAGCTGTAAAATTATTAGCATCCGTAAAAGTCAAAGTAACAGTTTGTTCAATAGTACCAATACTATCTAGTAAAACAGGGTACGTTGAATCATCATACGCCCCAGAACCAGCAGTAGTATCAACAAAATCACTAAATGACCCAATAATATCAGAGGGTTCATAAACTGACATTATTCTTGTACCATATGAATTATCATCAGTATTGTAAGCATTAGCTAATGTCCCTGTTAATGTTATTGTTACATCCGTTCCTGAAACAGTAGGGGTTCCATTAATTACATGGATTTCTTCTGTTCCTGTTCCAGAAGAAGGGGTATCCATATTAGTTATTCTAATAGTGTCTCCATCTCTAAAAATTTCATCAGCACCACCAGGAGCTAATTTCGCATTTTCTACTGTTACAACAATAGAACCAGCACCTGCACTTACATTTGTTTTTAAAGAACCACAACCAAAGTGATCTTCTGACCCAGTAATATCACTTTGAATATCAGTTTGTGTTCCTGCAAAAAAAGTCATCCAATCATCACCGGGTGTAATTATATCAAACCATACCTGTGGGTTAAAGAAAGTATCATCATCATCATTAGCAACTTTAAAAAAAGTTTTTCTATACTTTGTACTCCCTGCAAGTCTTTCTGCTTTAAAAACAGATTCCCATACATTATTGACAACACCTGAAACAATCACTGCATTGTTATCCATTCGCCCACCATTCCCTGCTACATCGGAAACAACAGCGCTTTTTAATGTAATTAATTCTGAAGCTACAATAGTCATTTTTTTTATCTCTCCCTATATCTCAATTAAAGTTAATGTTCCCGTGTATAAATCCTTATTTTCTTGATTTGGACGTGGTATTAATGGTGTTACTTGTATTCCCCCAGAAGGCACAATCACATTAAATGTTTCAGTTTCATAAATTAAAACCACGGAATTAGTGTTTTTTTCTAATTCACGAAAAGCAATGATTTGTTCCCTAGTAAAACTACCACTATAAGTACCTCCTGTATTACTAGCAACCAAAGAAATATATCTACCCTTTATTAAAGGCATACTTTGAATAACAGTATTTCCTAATATAGTTCTTAATATATTTTGAGATATTACAGGAGTATCAAATTCATTCACCCATAATAAATCATTATCTAAAGTTACCCCATCTAAAGAAATCATGTTCTGAACCTTTTTAAATTATTTAATTTAATAGTTAATTCTGACATTACATCATTATGAACTAAAGCAGGAATTTCCATTTGACCAGTGGACAGTGTCACTTTACCAAAATCTTGTAATGTATTCATAGAAGATTGAACTAAACCAGAATTAGTAACACCCCCCATAATCCCACCTAAACTAAATTTAGGTAATCTTAAATTATTAAGACTGTTTATAAAATCAATACCAACCATTCTAACAGCTTCTTTTCTTATAATTCCTTCCCCATCTTCTAACATAGCAGGTCTTCTATCACCACCACCATATCCAGAAAGAACAGTTCCTAATTTATGCCCCGGAACAGAAGCTCCTTTATATTTCCTAACAATATTTTCTGTAATATTGATTGTTTTATCTTTCAGTTTAGCTATTTCATCAACTAAAGAGGAAATTCCATTTAAAGCTATTTGTACCCCACTTATTTCTACTGAGGATTCTATAGTTTTAGGTATTCCATCTTCTCCTAAAACATCAGTTAATTCTTTTACTTGATCCTCATTTTCAATATTAACTTTCACATTTACATCTTGAATTTCATCAGGAGAAAATAAACTATCTAAAAGAGAGTCCTCTTCTTTAACTGTAATAGGAACTTCCACTGGATCAATTTTAGTTAAATCTTTTTCAATATCTTCTTTTATATTAGGAACTTCTACATCACCAATTTCAACATTAATTCCTTCCCCAAGAATTTTTACTAACTTTCCATGTTCATCATAAACTTTTTCAAAAGTATTCGCTGTTTTGTCAGAAATAGTTTCCATGGTTTTTATACCTTGGTCTTCTATTATTTTAAATCCCTGAGAGGTCATACTTTTTACTTGTTGCAATTCATTTACGTAAGAAGCGCTTATCTCTGTTTGTATTTGTTTATGTGCTTTTAATTCAGTATCCGCTTTTTCTTTAAGTTTATTTATTTGAATATCATAATCCTTCATTTTAGTATCATGAAGAATCTTTTCATTATTTAATACATTTCCAAAATCACTTACAGAAGTATTATACTTTATGTTTTTTTGTGCGGAATTAGAAATATTTTGTTTTTCTTTAATTTTATTCAATTCATCCTCAAGGTTTTTCATTTCTTGAAAATGTCTTTCTTTTTCTAATTTAGTTCTTTCTTTAAAAACAACAGTAACAGCTTCTAATTGTACATTTTTTAAATTCTCTATATTTAATTTTGCATCTTTAAATTCATCCTGTAACTTTTTCTTTTTTATATTGGATTCTTTAGTAGCTTTAATTCTTTCTTCTTCTGCTTTTGTGATCTCTTTATTTTTCTTTGCAACTAAATCAAGGTCTTTTATGTGTCCTTCCAATTTTAAAGCTTTATTTAGAGTTTCACTAGCAGTAATAACCCCTCTCATTGCTGCTGATTGTGATTTAAGACCACTATATAATTCAGAAGATTGTTTTATTAAATCTTCACCTCTTTTTAATTTATCTAAATCTTTTTCTTTTTCTGCTTTTGCAAGAAGTTCTCGACCTTTTTCTAATTTAGCATAAGCTGCTAAAGTATTATCAGCATCCTTTTGTGCGTCTGTCATATTTCTTTGTTTCAGACTACGAATAGTATCATTGGTACTCTCCTCTAAGTCTTTTAAAGAAGAGGATACTTTTTTCTTAATACCTAATCGACTTTCTTCTATTTTAGCTAATTTCTCTTTTAAATTAAGATTTATTTTCTTAATTTTTTTAGCTAAACTATCTTCAATTTTTATAATTTTATTAGCTAAATCTTTTCGTCTTTGTACTAATTTATTATCAAAAGCTGTAAATTTTTCTCTTTCTTGAAAATATTTTTTCTCAACAGACAACAGAGTTTTTTTAGCTTTTGATAATGCTTTTGGGTCATCCCCACTTGATACTTTTTTATAATAATCTTGAGCTAATTTTAATAAATTAGCATAATGTTGTAAAGTAGCAGTTCGCTTATCTGCATTTGATTGAACAGAATTAATAACCCCTTTGTGTTCTAACATTTCAATATTTAGAATATATTTTGCATGCAATGCTTCTTTCTCTTTTACTAATTTTTGATAAGCCTCTAATTCAACTTTTGGATTAACAAAAGATTGAGAAGCTAAAGCTTGCATTCGTTTTTCCGAAGCTGTAATAATTTTTTCTTTTTCTTTTAATTTTATAAATAATTGATCTTTTCCTGAATAGGTTTTTTCATTTATATCTAATAATCTTTGTCTTTCTTTTAACTCCTTTGCATATATTTCAATTCTTTGTTTCGCTGCACTTTTAGTCATTTTATTTTTAACTAGATTAGCTTGTTGAACTAATTCTTTTTCATCTTTTAAATATTTTAAAATTAAATCTTTGCTTTTTCCATATTTATCAACATTAGCCTTATACTCTTTTTTTAAATTATCTAACTTACTAATAAAAAGTTGTTGTGCATTCTCAAAAGCAATAATATCTTGTTTATTAACTTTACTTTGTGCTTTGGCTATTTCATTATAAGAATCAACTACATTTGACAAAAATTTAGGGTCTTCATCTTTTGCCCATTTTTCTATTATATTATTAAAGGATGAAGAAGAAGCTTTAGAAAGAACCCCCATTTTATAAACAAAAGCATCTAATTCCCTACCTGATAATTGTAAACTTTCCCCTACTTTTTTAAATCCTTCTGCTGTATCATCTAAACTAATATTTTTTGTTTTTCTTGCGGATTCAATTATAGCATTTATTTTTTCATTAAGTAAGTCAAGATCCTTATTTAATGCTTTTCCTTGAGTAGAAATAGCACTTTTACCATATTTTTCTTTCCATTTAAGTACATCTTTCCATTTAGCACTATTGTTGTGTAAAGCTGCGGACAAAGAATTAGTTTCTTCTATTTCCTCTCTAATTCTTGTCCGACTACTAAGTCTAAAAGTTGTCATATTATCAAATAATTTATTTACGTGTTTACTAATAAATGAAGTTTGTGTTTCTATTGCTTTATTAGCTAATTCTGCTGCTTTCTGTAATTCTTCAAAACTAATATTATTTAATTTATCTTGATAATCCTGTAAAGCTGTACTCTGTGCCTTTATAGTTCCTGTTAATGGATCAATGGATGCAGCAGCTTTAGCAGCATCCTCAGCTAATCTAGATGTACTATTTGCTACTTTTAATAATTCTTCTCTGAGACTTATTGATTTTCCTATAAGTTCAGTAGAACCTTCCACAAGATTAATAGTGGCTATTTGATAATTTTTTATTTTTTCTGCTAAAGAATTATATTCTTGTGCTAATTCTGATGCAGCATTAGATGCCTTTGTAGCTCCATTTAACCAAGCATCCCAAAGAGTAGTAGTTGCTAAATATAAACCAGTTAAAATTAAAAGAATTGGACCCAAAGACATGTTCAATCCTACTGCGGAAGCTTCTGCTGTTTTTAAAGCCGTAGATAACCCAATAACAGTTTTAGTAGCTTTACTAAAAATTACAACTGCTTTAAGTGCTTTAAAAGCTTTACCAATTGCTAATATTAAAACTGGAAGAGCTACTAACTTAATCATAAAAGCAGAAATTGGATTAGAAACCAAAAATAATATTTTTTCGGATAAACTTACCGCTAAATCAATCAAAGTTCTAAAAGCCTCAGCTATTCCTAATTTACCTAAAGCAATAGCTAAAACACCCATTCTATCTTTTAAATTTTTAAAAGAAACACCTAAACCTTCCATTTGTTTAGATGCCATTCCTGCTGCTGATCCTGATTGAGAAAGAGAAACTAACATTTCATCAAAATTACTTTGGGAATTAGATAAAGCTAAAACAGCAGCAGCCCCTCTTTTACCAAAAATATCAAAAGCAATTTGAGCATCACTGATTACTAATCGTAAATTACTTAAAACATTAGATAAACTAGAAGATGTTGGGTCAAGATCACCTAAAGAAACCCCTGCATTTTTAGCAGCAGCAGCTAATTTATTTGATGGGTCAACTAATTCCGCAAAAACCCTCCTAAGTCCTGTACCTATTGTACTTGCTCTTAATCCTGAATTAGCTAAAACACTCATAGATGTTGATAATTCTTTAAAAGAAATACCAGCAGCTTTGGCAATTGGACCAATATAATTCATTGCAGTTCTTAATTTATCAACTGTCAATTTTGATTTATTTACAGAATTAGCAAAAACATCAACTATTTCATTCGATCTGGAAGCTTCTATTCCAAAAACTCTCATTGCAGTAGTAACTAAATCAACGGTACTACTCATATCCGATAAAGTACCTGTAGCAAGATCAGAGACAGCTTGCATAGTCTTTATTGCTTCATCTGCACTAAATCCAGCCTGTCCTATTGTTCTCATTCCTTCTGCTATTTCTGATGCAGAAAATTTAGTTGTATTAGCAACTTCAAGAATTTGTTTTCCCATTTGAGCAACTTCAAAATTAGTTGCCCCTGTTATTGCTTGTAAATCCTTTAAAGCTTGGTCATATTCTACTATTGCTTTTGTAGCCCCTTGAAGAGTACCTGATAAAGCTTTGATACCAGCAGAAATAGCCCTAAATTGGGACACTGTACGAACATTATCACCAAAAGATTTTACATTCCTTCCAGCATTTTTAAATTCTGAACTTACGCTTTTTAAATTTTTTCTAACTTTGGTAGTTGTTGTGCCAAAATCATCAAAAATAGGCTTTAATTTTTTAACATTATTCCTAAAAGTTGTAAGTGTATCATTTACGGACTTAACAACAGTCTGTAATTTTACAAAATTCTTAGAAAAAGAACGAAGCTGACTGTCTTTAAGACCAGTTACGTTTATTGCTATTTCTACTGATTTTTTTACATCAACCATTTTATCCCCTCATAGCTTTTGCTAAACGTAAAAACTCTGATCTTGTATCAACTTCTGGCTCTTTTGCTTTTTGACTACATGTTTCATTTATAAGTTTATTAATTCCTTCTTGAGATAAATTATTTCCCATCCATATTTTTGTTAATTCATCCATTCTGTTTTCCTTTTCATTCTCAAGAATAACTTTTAAAAAAACCCCAATTTCTGTTAATGTATACTTTTTAACGCTTAACCAAGAATGTCCATTTGAAACTAATTTTTGGACTGCTTTTGCAATTTCAATTTCTTCTTGATTTTCCCTTGTTTTTTTATTTTTGGGTTCATTGTCTTGATTAAGCTTTGAAAGTTTCCCAATAAATCATCCTTTGCTTGTAAATTTACTTCCACTACAGCAATAATTAACTTAGTTACTAATTCAATGGGCAATTGTAATAAATCATCTTTCGCTATATTAGTAGCTTCTTCTAAAAGATCAGGAAATTGAATTATTATTTTATTTGCAATAAGCAAAATATTCTCTGGAGTATCAAAATTACTCCAATCAATATTTTCATTATTTAAAGTATCAGTTATTTCTTTAAATCTTTTTGTAAAAACAGCAATTTGCTCTAATACCAAAGGTTTGATTAGTATTGCGGAATTTCCAATTTCAATAGTTTTTCCTGGGAATAAACTATCTAAATTAATTCTTTGTCGCTCTTTCATAAGTTCTTTCCTTCTTTTTACTTCATTTACTTTGCGTACTTCAAATACAAATTTTCTTCTTTTTATAAGTAGTAACAATGCTAATGTTTATAATCAGCATTGTTACTATTAAAAATTATTCTACATAAATATTCATATATGGTGAATCAGGATGACCTGTTTCATTTTTTAAAATCTCACCTGAGAAGCCCAATGTAGACCAATCGTCCCCAATAAATGCCGTATCCCCAGAAGGGGTAAGAGACACACTCCATACTTCCACTTCGTAATCTTCTCCAGCAGGATTATCAGATACAAAACGTAATCGTCCAATAACTTGAGAATTATTAAAAGCTCTGATTTCATAATAATCATATTTCAGATACCCATATGTTATATGAAGAGTTTCTTTATCAGTAATTGATCCACCATCCAAAACTTTAATCCTTCCTACTTTGTCATCTTTAGAAGAAGAAAGAATTGTATAATCAGTTCCAGCAACATAAGTAACAGCATCTGCTGAATCCTGTACTAAAATTGTTGGGTTTGTAGCTACAATAGTACCACCTGTTGCAGAATTTACTACGGCTGCACCAGAGCCAGAACCTGTAATTGCTTCATCATCAACAAAAGCAGTTGCATTTGTTCTTGCAAGAACTAAAGTTCCAGAAGTAGAATCACCAGTTATGGAAACTACAACACCTGTTGCACCACCAGCACCTGTTACAGTTTCACCAAGAACAAAAATAACAGTTCCACCATCATAGGGAAGTGTCCAACAAGATACACTTCTATGTGCTAACTCACTACGTTTTCCTAAATGTGCAGTAACAACTTCTTTTTCAGCAGCGCCTAAAGATTGATTAACCTCTTTAATATCTGCTAAGGTCAATAAAGCTAAGTTCTCTTTATTAATCTCATCCAAGGTAAACGTAAGACTAGGTGTCATTTGAGAAATAATCTCTTTATCCTTTGCCTTTATTCCACCCCTTGAACTAAAATGCTCTAATTTTTCTATTGAAATGTTAAAAGTAAATGCAGGGGCATTGCCTAAATCTAACTCACCCTGATAAACAGAATCTACTAACCTATCAAAATAGACAATTCCACGCCCTAATGTGTAATTGTCAGTATTTGGGGAAGCACCCATAATTAAAATCCTCCATTATTAAAAGTTTTTGTACTATCGTTTATACATATTTTTCTATACATTTCCATTTTAAAATCCTTCATCTGTATAAATTAAATCCAAAATCAATCTCATTCCAAGGATATCAGGCAACCCGTAACCTGTTGGACCTTCTGTTCGATTTTCATTAATGAATACATCCCTAGCCAATAAAGAAGAATACTCTAAAGTATTCCTATCCGTAAAAATAACTTTTCTTACTTTCAAATATAATTGTTTAATGTCAGTTGTTCTTTCAGTAACAATTTCAATAGGTATTTCTGCTAATCTTCTAGCAGGATACCCTGTTGTTGAACGGCTTGATTTTTTTAAAATGGAATCAACATCCTCCATCATTATAATACAAGGCAAATCCTTTTCCATTATTGGAGTAGAAGGTGTTCTTTTAAAATGTAAATTAGGATCAAGTAAAGTTCTATTTACTTTGATTCTTTCTTTTATTTCCAAAAGTCCTAATTCTTTATTTTCCATTATACTATTGCCTCAATTAAACCATTAGCTATTTTTTTAACAATTTTTAATTGTCTTCGTGTATTGTTGTAAATTACACGATTAATAGCACCCCCAACTGTCTTAGAATGCCCTGGGTGTAGCCCACCAGCCCATACTCTTCCGTGACGAACAATTAATTTACCTGTTTTTACTTTGCTCCCTGGGTAAAACCAAGGGGCTTGATTCCTAAGAGCACCAAATTCCATTAAAGAAGCTTTAGAATCAGTATTTCTAATTACAATATTAGCAACAGAACCTCTTCCAATCGATCTAGATTTACCAATAAACCATAAACTTTTAAATTCTCCAGAATCCTCGGGGGAATGAGCTTTTATATCAGCTAAAAGTAAAGGAGCCTCCTCTTGTAAAGTGGATTTAACACTATTGCGCATTTTTGTACCTAGTGCTTTTAACTCTCTTTGCATTTGATTAATACTGCTCATTATACATCCCTTAATAATGTAGTATATAAAACTTTATATGGGTCAGTTTCAAACTCAACAATAGTAAAAACCCTTGTTCCGATTGTTATGGTATTCCCTGTAATCACATCAAGTGTAAAATCTTTTCCAGGGATTAATCCAATAGTATCAGTGGGTTGTATTTCCTTAGAAAAAGATAAATTACCTACATCTTTCTGAGAAAAAGCATCCAAAATAACTCTTATATTATCAGTAGACACCACAGGGGTATCAAAACCATCATCAAGAGTAGATGTATATGTACCATTTTCCACAGCTTCATTAAAAACACAAAAAACTGTTTCCACTCCATTTATAAATGACTGTTTAATGCCCATTTTAACCCCTTATTAACCTAACTACCCCTGCTCTTCCAGAAGTAATCAAATCAGAAAGTATATTCTTTACTTTATCAGGAATTACTTTCTTAGCTGTTGAGTCCATATCTCCACTATCCGCTTTAACCATTAAAGAACCAGCTTTAATTTGTTCAATACCAGCAAGATCAGAATCCACAGTTCTGTCTGAACTTAATGAAGAAAGGGCTAATTCATAAGTAGCAACTTTAACTTCTGTTGGTATAATTGTACTATCCACTTCTGTTCCATCTGGTCTTACTACACCTGTTCTAGGAAATTGCATTGATTGTGTAGTTGTAGCTTTCTTCCCTTTCCAATTCATATACCAATCAAGCATTTGAGAAGAAGACATTAACACATTTTCTTTTTCTGGAAAAAGTCCCCAAGCAGAAGAATGCACTCTATCCGCAAAATAGGCATTAGCTTCCGCCAAAGTAACGTAACTATTAGCATCACTAGCACCCACTGTTGCATTTAAAGCCATTATTTAACCTTTTTCTTCATTATTTTTTTAGGTTTTACTTTTTCTACTTCTGGCTCATCAGAAATTTTCATAGTTTCCTTTTCTATAACTTCCTCTGGTGCCTCTTCAACAGAAATAACAGTTCTACTCCAACCAGCTTTTTCCATTATTGCAATCTGAGCTGCATCAGCTTCAGCTACTTTCCCTTCTTTATTATACATCTTAATCATATCGGGTACTCCTTCTTTTATAATCTTTTATAATGAAATAGTAAGTCCCCTTTTATGAGGACTTACTATTAAGTTAAAATTAAGTAGTTTGTTCACCAAGTAGAGTAATTCTACGAGGATCAAGAGCAAAAGCACCACAAAGTAAATCAAGAGACAAAGTGGTCTTTTTAGTTGTAATATTATATGCTTTTACCATTCTGATACCAATACCACCATTAGAAATAGTAGCAGCGGTTTCTGATTCAGGAAGATCAAGCATTGGAAAAGCAACACCTAAAGATTTACTATCAAAAATAGCTCCATGGTATATATGATCTTTACCAGAACCAATAACAGTAACAGCAGCATTATCAGGTATAATTTCAGTAATAGGATCAACAAGCTCTACAGAAGTAGTTGATGTTGTATCTGCAATAGCTGTTTTTACCTTTAAAGGTCTACGAACTCCAGCAACATATACTCTATCTCCAGCTTCTACAACTCTAGAAGCAGTTTGTCCATCAACTGTAAGTGCTGTATCACCAATAAGATTTTTTGTTCCACTAGAGTTATTAGTCAAACATACCATTGTTCCTGCACTAAAAGCGGTAGAATTAGTTGGGAAAGAATCAGAAGCATACAAATCCATACCCATCAAAGGACCCATTCTTCCTGTTTTTAGGGTATCTGTTCCATCAGCACCTCTAGTCTGATCTTGATTATACCAAGTAGACCCAAGGAGAGTTGCTTCAAGATCACGGTCAAGTACACAATATCTATTACTATTTAATTGCTGCAAAATAGCAGTTTTTCTTGCTTGAGAAACATCAGCAGCACTTCCAAATAAAGCACCAGTTCCTGCAAGGTATAAACCAGCACCTTGAAGAATTTTTTCCCCAAGATAACCATCAACTTTAGCAGCAAGTCGATACATAGCATCTTTAAGTACCTGATCTGAAAAAGAATCAAGATCAAGAGCAAGTTCTCTTGCAGTTACTTCTACGGAAACATCAAGATGTTTTTCAATAGTTAAATTTCTGCTAGAATTAGCAATATCCTGAACATCAATAGTAGTAGTAAAGTCTTTAACTTCATACTCACCATTAGTCCTGAATGATACAGAATCACCAACTTTCCAACCATTAGATCGAGTGGTAAATTCACTAGTTTTATCCATTGCACAAAGAGGTGCAAGGATGAGAGCATCTTCCAAATGTGAAAGAGCCTCTGCTGCGACTACACTAGGGTGTTCCCAAATATTCGCCATCGTTTTTCTCCTTACTTATAATTAGTTTTTAACTTTCACCAACTATAAATAAAGGGTCGGTGAAAATAACTTATTCTTTTATTATCAGCGACCCTCAAGGTCTAAAATGATGTCTCTCAGAAACACCTACAATTACTACATAAGTAAAGTAAACAACAAATAATTACATTTGTCAAGTAAAAAGTTTACTTTACTTACTTTTTTCTTGCTTTTTCCCTTAAACGCCTATATTCAGCCATATCTCCTTTATCGGCTGCTTTTTGCATAGCAATAGATAAGTCATTCTTACCACTACCACCACCATGCGCACCAGCACCTTCTGAACCAGGAAAATAATGAGGGGCTGTTTCTTTAAAATCTTCAATCCACAACTGAGCAGTCAAAACTTTATCATCTTTTGTTTTTACTAGTTTCCCATCTTTGTCTCTAGCTTCAATTCCATTAGAATCATCAAGGGTAAAAATTCTAAGCCCACGCATAAGAATATCATCCACTGCCTCTTTTCTTACCCCAGCTTTAATAGCAACAGCACGTAAATTATCTTCAATTACTTTTGTTTCATATTTAGTTTTATACAAAACACTTGATTGTTCTGTTTCTGTGAGTTTTGAGGTTAATTCATTTATAGCAGCTTCATGATCAGAACGCATTTGGGATGTTTTCTTTTCCAATATTTCATCAACTTTTCCATCTTTAAGCATCTGAGCATATTCATTTTCTTCCAAAAATTTTAAAGCTTCTTTTGCTTTTTCAGGATCAAGATTTTCAAAATTTTTCAAAGCATTCTGAATTTTCTTTTTTTCATTCAGTAATTCTTCGTTCTTGCTTTTTAAACCACTAATAGCTTCATTAATTTTATCATCCACACCTTTATTAAATTCTGCAATAGATGCTTCATGTGCTTCTTCCGCTTTTTTTCTAAGACCTTCGTCTTCAATAAATGTAAAATCTGGCATTTGTTTTTCTCCTCAAGAGATTAATGAACCCTCTGGGTTCTTTAATATTTATATTTTATCCTCTATTCCTATTTCTTCTTTTGATACTTTTATTGTACCATCCCCTTTTTTCCCTTTTACTACTTCCCCTTTTACTTTGTCATCTTTTGTTACTTCCTCCTCTACTATATCCGTTTCTATATATGTTCTAAACACTTTATCTTTTTTGAGTAATTCAAGATACTCTTCATAACCAATAGTTTGATCCATTAATCCAGTAGAAACTAAATACCTATGAACAACAGATAATGGAACAACCCCGTGGTCTCCAAAACCTAAAATAATTTCTTTTAATACAGAAGGATCAGGGATGCCCTGTGTTAATGCAGTAGGAGCATCTATTATTACTTCATCAGAGTTTAATCCTTCCCATTCGCACATTAATTTTAAACCCTGTCTAACTGCACTTACAGCAGATAAATAAATTGAATAAATTGAAGCAGATTGTGTGCTTTGTCTTATTCTTAAAGCTTCTGCTGCTTCTACACCTTTACGAGCATCCAAAATAGCAACACCATGGCGGATTGCTTCCTCATATAAATCTTTTATGTGATTACTTACATGGGTCAAAGCTGCAGTGTCCGTTTTTGTATAATACATTCTAGCTTGTTCCCCAGGAATAACCATCATTACAGAGGAACCAACTACATTTGGTAAATCATCATCATTAGATGCCCCAGTTAAAACCAAAGTAGGATTACAAGATAAAAACTCCGAATTAGCTAAATCAGCTTCTTTTCTATATATTTGAATAGAACAATTAGCAACTGCTATTAAAGGAATTGGTTGCATGTCAAAACTATTATTAATCGATCCAGCAAGAAATAAAGGTATTCTTTTTAATTTCTTTCCTCTTAATTGAGGAACTTTCCTAAATTCCCTTAATTCTGAATCTTCATCATATAAAGTAGTAATATAATTTCCATCTTCATCTAAAGTTAATACCCTATAAGCATCATCCTTATCATGAGAAAAAACATCATCCGTAGCATCAACATCCTCATGCAAAACAGCTAAAGTAATTGATTTTTCTGATTCAACAACAGAGGTTTTCCAATTAATTAGTTCCTCTGCTCTATATTGAACAAAGCGACACTCGTTTTTATTAGGGATAATATCTACTAATAAAGGGACTCTACCTGTTTGAAATATTTCAATAATAATATCAAGGAATAATTGTTGAATTGATCGCCCATCTTTGGTTGCATTTTTTAATATATACTCTAATTTTTTAGGCACATTAAATTCTGGCAATTTTACAATAACAATACCTAATGCCCCAGAAAGAGCATAAGAAGTAATCAAAGGAAAGTGAGCACGTTCTATATACGCTGTGTATGCCTCTGCATACTCACCAGACATTCCAGCGGGTCTAGGCAAATAAGTTTCCTCCTGTATTTTTATTGTGTCCTCCCCCTCTAAACAATCTCTAACTCTCTTCCAAGAGTGTATTTGCCTAGTATAACTAGGGTGTTCTGTACTAACTGCCCCTTTTTTCATTTTTAATATTTCTTTTTTAGCCATTAAATTCCTACCTTTCGTCTTCTTATAGTTGTTAATTTTCTAGTTAATAAATATCGTAATGAATCTCCACAATTTGAAACAATTACTCCGTTTTCAAGGGCAAAAGTATGTGTCCTCTCCGCTTCTAAACAGTAAACTTTTCCCTTTGTATTAAGTTTTTGTACACTTTTTATTTGCAAAATCCCATTTTTCTCAGCATAAACAGGGATAGATTTTTTTTCTAAAACAGTGTTGTATTTTATAGAAACATTTAATAAACATGTACACTTTTTCTTTTTACTAACAATACACAAATAATTTAAAGAAAACAAATCCTTAGCTTCTACAAAACCCTTAGTAGTCAAAAATTTATGGTCCTCAGTACATACTACACAATGACCATCATTAAAACTTACTTTAACTAATGGTTTACTACTTTTTATTTCCCTACAATTTTTAAAATTAACAAATTCCCCATTAACAGATAAAACTTTTCCTACTTTACCCACTAAATCTCCTATTTTCTCTATACCTTTGCTTGTAATAATTTTTGTGTCATACACAAAACAATGGTCCTCAGAATTACTATCTAAATCATCAGGATTCTTCTTATCCCTTTGCAATAATGGTAAAGTTCTTATATGATGTCTAGCCTTTTGTAAAAAATATAATCTAGCCGTTTCCTTTTGTTTCTTAGAAGCAGTTAACATTTGTCTAATAATAGCCCAACCAGCTATACGAGAACCAGGACCTTTATAAGCTCTAACCCACCTACAACCAAAGGAACTCATAGAATTAGCAATGGAACTACCATCCTTAACTTCCCATATTTGTGTATCAGCAGGTCCAGAAATAACATTTATTCCATATTTCCTACGAAGCACAGCATCCATACCTAAAATACGTTCAGAAATTACTTGAGAAGTTGCCCTGTCCCCTGTATTAACTTCCCCTGTCCAACCATAAATTTCATCAATAATAATAACTGAACCCTTTGGAATATGCGGGAAATCATCAATATCAGTAATTGGTTGCTCCCCATTAGCAACAGCACCATATGTTACTGCCCATGGTCTAGAAGAACCCCAGTCAAAACTTCTTACAATTTTCCAAGACTTGGGTAAATCAAAATCAGGAAGAATCTGTGTTTTAGGGTCCCAAACATCTATAAAAAAACCACCAGCAAGAAGATTCCATGAACCATGAATCCAAGCATCCCTAAGCATTTTATTACCATCTGTTAAAGCCATTAATTTTGCTTCATAAGCAGGATCAGCTTCAAGCATTGTTTTGTTTTCTGATAAAAAACTCTGTATGTGTGTTCTTGTTTGTCCATATTCATCAGTATATAATGCCCCTGGAGCACATCTATCAATAAACCTTGATTTAACCCAAGAATTACCTGAAATCCAAATACTTCCTTTTTGTCGTAGTACAAATGTGTGGGTGTCTTCTATACCCAAACAATAAATATTACCTTTAAAATTATTTATTTTAGAATCTTTACTTTTTGTAATAGAATTTAATGTTCCTAATCCAACAATCTGAATATTCTCTGATAAATCTTTAAAAGGAATTAATTCTAAACCATCATTACTAAATTGAGGTATTGAGTGATCAAGAGTACATTCCATATGAATATTTTGCTTATGAACAGTAACCATGCTACCATCATAATAAGATTTATGAACTTGTGCTACTCTTGTTTCTTGCATACAACCATATTTACTTATAGTAAAAACAGCATCATTTACTTTTATATCTTTTATATCTCTCCATCCAATGGGAGTCAAAACATCCCCATAAGGAACACAATGCCCTGGACCAGAAGGATTACAAGTAGCTCGGTATTTCAAAGGTATTTCCTTATTGGAAGTTCTATTACAAGACATTAATTTTAAATAAATAGTATCAAAAGGATGATTTGTTAATTCTTCCCATCCAATCCAACAATTTTGATTAATTAAACAAATATCTTTTTTTACTTGACTTTGACTGATATCTATGTTATTGTTTATTTTCAAAGAAGTAAAATAGTGATTAGCACTTTCTACTTCAAAATCTACCATATTAATAGGAGACTTACATGGGGAAACAGAAAAAGAGAATTTTGAAAAAGAAGAAATTGGCAAAGTTGTTTCAACAGATTCATGGGAATAAGGTTGGATATAAGAGAATGAAATATCATCTTGGTGGTTATCAGATGATAAAATGCCCTGACCATCCTTATGCCCACAAAAAGAAGGGTATTCTTGCAGAGCATCGTTTTGTTCTTGAAAAGAAATTGGGTCGATTCCTAAAACCTGGAGAGGAATGTCACCACCTTGATCATGATCGTTTAAATAATGCCCCGGAAAACTTAAAGTATTGTGCATCAAAAGCTGAACATATGCAAAAGTATCATTCCAAACAATTTGATCCTGTGCTAATTGGGAATATAAAAAAATTGGCAAAGAATCTAAAATATTCCCGTGAAGATATTGCAGAGAAACTTGGGCAAACTTCTCGAATTGTGAAAACAATAATCCTGAATAATGATATAGATTGGATTCCAAGAGACGAACATGATTTATCCGAGAAGTCAGTACGAGTTTTATTAAAAACTCACAATAGTAAACAAGTTGCAGAAAAATTTGGTGTTCATGTTTCCACTCTTCATCGGAGATTCCCAAAATTATTTGAAGTGGGGAGTAAACCAAGGGGTTTTCTTGAAAAAAATAAAGAAGAAATCTTGGAACTTCGAGAGACAGGGCTATCATATCAAAAAATTGCAGATAAATTTGATACAAACAAGAATACTGTACGGCAAGTTGTTTTGAAGTGGTTGAACCCCCAAAAAAAGAATCCAAATGTGAAGCCCCAAGGATTTCTTGATGTACACCAGAAAGAAATTGAGAAACTTCTTCTAGAAGGACTTTCCCAATTACAGACTGCTCAGAGGTTTGAAACAAACAGGACAACCCTATCCGTTGCCATCCGAAGGTGGTCAAGACAGGGTGTATTAGACCCTGCTGTTGCGTCCCTATTAAACGCGAATCCTCATCTAAAGCAGAAATTGTAACCCCTGCTTTTTTATACTGTAAAACTTTGGTGACTTTTTTTGGACCTTTTAATGTCTGAACTAAGTCACCCACTTTTATATCTTTAGCATAAACATTTTTTCCATTTGGTAAATTCACCAAAGCCTTGTCATTCACTGAATATTCATGTCCATGATATTGCTCGTAATCATCCTCTACTCTTGCATAATTAAGCCAAAGAGTTTCTCCTCCTTCAAAAGCCCATATTTTTTTACTAGCATTATATTTAGCTGATGGAAATATTTTAGGAATCCATTTTTTACACTTAGAAATAACATCTCCTAATTCGGTAGTGGCTTCTCTAAGTAGCAATCCTTTATAATCAATTCCATAACCAATCCCTACACCACTCAAGTAATCCATTAAAAGGGCATCCGTGTTATGTGTAACAAGGAAATCTTTTGTAATAAATGTGTGATCAGGACTATCTACAGAAATACAAGTCATATGCACTTTTGTTTTTTCTTTTATAATAGAAACAATAGATACGTATTTTTGTGCATTAGGGTATATATACAAAGAGTATTTCATTTTTTGATATTCAATGGTACAATTAATACCTAAACTATGACAGACCCATGCTATATCTTTAACTAATTGTTTTTTATTATGGTCAAACTTTATAACAACTTCTCTATCAAAAAAACTTTTCCCAAACAATCCCTTTAAAAACAAACCCCTTTGTTTTATAGATGAGTATTTAATATCTTCTTGAACAAAATCTATACATTTTTTATTAATTAATTCCCCAGAAAAAAAAGGATTAATCAAATGTTTTTTATTAAAATTAACAGGTTTACAAAGGGGGATTTTAAACCTATAATTATTATATTTCTTATTTCCTATAAAAAGACCATTGGTAATCATTTCTTTTACAGTAACCACTTTTTCTCTATAATTATTATAAAAAACAGTCCATTTATGGTCAATATCACAATAAATATATCTTTTATCTTTAAACTCAATTTTATATTGTTCTTTGTACCCTTGTGGGAAAATACCAGTTACATTATATAAATTACCATCTCTCCCGAAAACTTTATCAGTGAGTTTTAAATCTTTTAATTTAATTTTTCCTTTATCAGAAATGACGTAAGTATCTGATTTTATTGCCTTTCCCCCACCTCTAGAGCCATGTAGTAAACATTCCCAAACAGGACAAGATTGAAATAATTGTTGAGACCCCGGATGAGCTTTCCATATTTCTTTAGTCTTCACTAATAATTACTCCTGTTGTAATTGGTTGTATTCTTTCTTTATATTCTATAACACTTTCTTTTTTTTCTCTTTTTTTATTACTTTTTTTTATAAAAGTTCTTGCGTGTTTAGCTATTTCAGCTTGTTTTCTTTTATTTTCAGGACTTCTTGGTTTATATGGAAATTGTCTAGTATAAATTAAATAATCAATAATTTCTCTATAACGTAAATTATTTTTATCCTTATAAAATTTTACTACCCCTTCTCTTTTTTTCTTTTTCCAATATTCTCTTTGTTCTTTTGTTTTTCTTAAATAATTAAATTTCATTACTCTAGAACGTCTTTTAGAAGAAAAACTTTTTTCTTCTTTTGTTCCAGTTTTTCCAGTTGACTTACTTGACTTATCTGACTTACTTGATTTATTAGTTTTTTTCTTTTGCACTCTTTTACCTCTTCTGTTCATCTAATAAACGTATTAACAAAGTGTAGTATCTCTTAGTATTCATTTCTTGTCAACCTCTTCATATGTTGCATCTATTGTATCAGAATCAGGTGGATTAGTTGAATCAGGTGAATTAGTTGCTTTTATTGTTTTTTGTGCTTTCTCTGCCCATTCATCTTGAGAAACTTTTGCTGGTACAACCAAAACACCATGGACATTCATACTTAAATTTTTAGCTTCTGTTTTCTCTGAATACCCTAATTTATTACTAGTCAAAAATTTAAATAAAGAAGTATTAAAATTTCTATCATTCAAGGCATCTTTTCCTTGTTGTAACCACCAGGATTCATGTAAAGCTTTTCCTATTTCAAAAGCTGTATTAAACATTTCAAAAGTTTCTGACCATGCTTTTATAGTTTTCAAACTAACTTCAAATTTAGCTGCTATTTCAACATCACTTAGACCTTCTCTACTGAGGTCAATATATTTTACGGGATGATAATCAGGTTTAAATTTTGATTTTATTGCATAAGCTAAATAATCCTCTGTTCTTTCTGTTGGAATTAATGAATCAGAAGTAACAACTCCTCCATGTTTTCTACAAAATACTCCAGAACCAATGGCATTACGTGTACATCTTTTCCCAGAAGAATATATAAAAGCACATTTTTGTTTTCTGTATATTCTTCTTTTTATTTTTTTCTTCTTTTTTAATTCTTTTTTTTCTTTTATTTTTTCTTCTTTATATTTTCTGAATTTATTTCTTATTTTACTTGCCATATTTCACCTACTATATTCACCCACTTTTATTTACTTTTTATCCAAAAAATAATACTATTTTATCACTTAACAAAATTAATATTGCTATCTTTTTTTAGATATTTTTAATAATGTTTAAAAAAACAGCGTAATCCTCTTTTTCAAGAATTTCACTGATCATTTTATTAGTAATAAAATCACTTAATCCTTTTCCACTTAAATGATGCCATCCTTTGAGACATTCATAAACAAAATCAAAAACATTTGTTTTTAAAGAACTTATTTTTTCTTCAATATTGGATTCATTTATTCCTACATTGTAAATAAGCCACAGAGCTATTATTTTCTTTTTTAGAGTAATAGAGGTTACTTTTCCATCTATTCTTAATGACATTCTTATGTGGTTACTTTCGTGATTACTCCCGGGGCTACTTCCGTGGCTACTTTCTGTTTTACTTTTGACTTTCATTTTTCTTTCCTTTCTCTTTCTTCTACTTCTTTTTTTACTTAAGAATAACAGTATTAAAAATAAAGTCAAGTAAATACTACTAGGAATATATTTTTCTAAAAAATTTTCAAAGTTACTTTTTCATAAAATATATAAAAAGGGGTCAGAAATAAAAAGGAAATGAATAAAAATGAATAAACAAAATAAATGAATAGAAAAAATAAAAGGAACTGAAAATAATAAGGGAATAAAAAAAACATAAACGAATATAAAAAAATATGTATTAAAAGAATAACAATCCAATACTGTTGAATACCATTATAAATAATATTAAATAGTATTAATGAATATTGATGAATATTGATTAATGATCTAAATAAGCTTGGTAAAATAAAATGTCCTAAAAAAAAATACATAGAATAAAAAAAATACATAGAAAAATGAATACATAAATAAGATACAAACTAAGATATAAACATAAATTATCAAAAAACATAAACTACAGTAAAAAAATACAGTAAAAATAGAAAACTATCTAATACAATTGTACTACATAAAATATCATAAAAACGAATACCGAGGACGAGTACACCACCCCCTTTTCAAATAAAGCCCCTTTCCGTTCGAATACTGTCATTTCGTCATTTAAATAATGTAAAATTCGTATACGATATTGTTCATAATCAATCAAATAAAGCATAAATTTTACGACAATATTCATGATATTGTACATAATCAATTGAATATTGTCTTTTACTATACAATTTTATATAGTAATTTATCGCTTATTAAAATTTCATGTATTCTTGCATTATTTGGTTTTATCTGTTTTTATCTGGTTTAGTTTGATTTCAATAATTTTTACCTGATTTTTACCTGATTTTATTTTAAATAATATTGATTATGTACAATAACAATGATATTGAGTATTTTCTATATAGATTTTACAATAGAATTTTATTGATTATTTATTGATTATTTTATGCTGGTACTTGTTAATAATTTTATACAAAAATTCTTAGTTAATTCTTTATATCTTTTTCTGAATCTTTTTATGTTTTCCTGATATTTTCTTGGTATTTTCTGATACAATAATTATATTGTATCGATTTTATTTTTTTATAATAGTTTTCTTATGTTTTTATATTGATTTTGTATTAATTTTTATTATTGATAATGATTAATAGCATTGTTATTTATCGTAGTCTTTACTATGTTTTTATTGATCAGTATATATTTTTTTATTAATTTTATTTTTACAATAATAATTCATTGATTTTTATTACAACAAAATAATGATACTTTAGAAGCGTTTAAAAGAATTATTAGTACCGTAGTATCAATTTTTCTTGTAAATGGCTTATTTCTTATGTTTTTTAAGTATTTTATAATAATTTTAAGATAATTATATCAGTATTATATCAGTATTGTATTTTATTTGGATATTTTTCTTCTTAGATTAACTATATAGACAATGAACAATAACATGAAAATTACTAATTATTTTATGTATTTTTATGATTTTTTTTATTTTATAATTTATGCGACATTTTTTAATATTTTCAAGATAGTTTTAAGATAATTTTTAATTAATTTCATTTTATTTATGCTTTTTTATGATTTATTATGATATTTTATGTTTATACTATTTTTCTTATCGTCAATAAAAAACAATAAAAAGTAATTAAAAAAATATATTGATTACTGGCAACAAAAAACTAATAAAAACCCAGTACAAAAAATCAATAAAAATATAAATAAAATGAAATTAAAAAATGTTTTACATTATTTTACATTATTCTGTATAAAAAAAGGTAAAAATATGAATCATTTAAAAAAACTATTAAAAATCAAAAACATCATTAACATTATTATGTGTTTTAATGCAATATTTACTTTTCTTGTACGATAAGTAAATATGTAATTGTGTGTAGTCAAGTATGTAATCGTAAGTAATTAACATAGATATCGTACATAATCACTTAGTAATTAAGACATGAGTAATAAGTAATAAGTAATATGAATTGCCTGGTTAATGTGTTGTGTTGTTATGATGTAATAAGATAAGAAAAGGTAAGATAAGAAAAATATGATTGACAGGTATTTAGAAGCTATTTTCCTTATATTTACACATATTTCTAGAAATTATTGTATTAACATAGTTAATCAAAATATCTCAATCAAACCAGTAAAAAAAGTAAAAAAATAAATCCATACATTGTTACATGAATATATTGTTATTTTATTACCTTGGTACCAAATTACCGAGTTACTCATGTATAGATGTACTGATGTATAGATTTACCTTGTTATCTTGGTAACAATGTACACATGTATTCGTGTACAGAGGTACTCATGTACAAATATATCTATGTATTAATGTACCTTGGTAAATCAATCTATTATTCAAATAGGTATTCAAGAGTGTATTCAAATATGTTGATATATGTTGTTGTACCTTGATTTATTTTTATTAATTATTCTAGAATGTATTCACAGTGTATTCAATTCCATTTTTTTCATATTTCTTGCTGGTCCTATTTAGAATTTTTGATCTTTTTTTGATTAATTTTTAAAAGTTTATTTTATTTTGATCTATTCTGTTTTATTCTTATTTATTCTGATCTTTTTTAATTTATATTGATTTCTTTTCTAAAGAGCAAAAACAGTTATTTAAAAGTGTTTAATTTTCTTACATATATCAGTATTCATTTTTCTTGAATCTTAAAAAACGTTAAAAGGCTTTATTGATAAGTGTTTTCAAAGGCTATTCGATTTTATAGTTTTTTTTATTTATTTTTAATTTTTTACTGATTCTTATTGACTTTATTTAATGGCATAGATATTGCTTATAATTTTATTACTGTATTCATTTATATTCATTCAAATTTTTATTTTTTTACCTGGTTTATTTTTTTCAATTAATTTTATTTTTTTCAAGAAGTTTATTTTTATGATCTTGCTCATATATTTTTTTTATTCTTATTTATTCTGATCTTTTTTGATTTATATTGATTTATTCTTTTACCTATTTTTACCTGATTTTACACTATTTTATTTCTTTTAATTTTTATATACAGCGTAAAATGATACTTTTAAGCGTGTTTCTTTTACACTGCTTATATTAATACCTATTTTATTAATGTTTCTTATTTAGTGCTTTTCAGCTGTTATTTTTAATTATATCTTTTTTTATCTTTTTTTGAATTTTTTAAATTTTTTTTGATTTATTTTAAATTTTTTAAATAAAAATATTACTGTAAGTTATTGATTTTATTAAATTATTTAATATACATGATTACGAACAATAGCATATAAGAGATAATCAGAGTAAATCTAAGATAATTATTTATGCTTTTTTATGATTTATTATGATATTTTATGTTATTAAACTTTGATAACGTTTAATATCAATGCTATTGAAGATAATCTTATTTAATAAAATTGATATTTATTCAAGAAAAATAATAACAATTAGTATAAATACATGCTATTGCTCATAATCATATTTAATCGAGTTTGTATTAAAATTAAATTAAAGTTATTCTAAGACAGAATTTAAATTTTAGAAAGGATTAAGAAATGACAAATTTAATTTATACCTTAAAAATACAATCTAAAAAACTGATAGCTGTACTTGCAGTTATCAGTTTTTTATTCTTTTTAACAATAATATAGAAAAATAGAAAAGGATAAAAAAATGAGAAAAGAAGAGATTATAAACATAGTCAGAGCATTCGACAATGCTGACTATGAAAGAGTTAAAGATACTTGTTTGCTTGATTTTTTCAAGCAAGCAACAAATATTAATGATAACAGGGTAGCAATAGAAATATTGTTCCCTGTTATCGAAGAATTAAGACAGGGAAGTCTTCTTGATCTGATATCTGATCAAGAAGAGTACGATCTTGCAGAAAATATAGAGATTTAATCTTTTACTTTGCCCTGAAAAATTAAGGGTTTCCAGGGCAAAAATAAGGGATTAATTTTAACTAGAAAAAGGGAGAGAAAAATGAAAGTGTATAGATCATTAAGCATTTTTGATCTTATAGAAATTATGGAAACTTCTATAATTTCACCTAAATTTTTTGATCCTAAAATGGCAGATAGTACTGCCACAAAAGGTTTTAAAACCTTTTGGTTCGGTGAAAAGTTAATGATTTCTTGCAGTGTTGAGATTTTTGTATCAGCTAATGTTAAAAAAGCTGATACAGAAAAGTCAATAATGGGTTTCACATATGAAACGTATGATAATGAAACACATTATGCAGAGATTGAAGAGATTACAGTTAATAAGGATGTTAAAATTAACTGTAATGATATCAGAATTGATACTGTATTGAAAAAACAGTATCAAAAAAGCTGGGTAGAAAATCAAGATTCTTGGAATCATAGATATTTCTGGTATGATTTAACTGAAAATCCTGATTTTTTAAGAGCAAAAACAAACATCACAAAATATTGTATCAAGAAAACTCAAGAGTTTAAAAATTTTCTTGATACATTACAAGTAGAAAATTTAATTTATTCAAATAGTACCGTTCGTGGATTATTTGAATTATAAAAATAAGGAGATAAAAAAATGAAAGTAACTTTAAGAATTAGTGACCAACAAAGGCAAGAAGTGATAGAATTTTTTGAATCCTGGACAGAGGATTCTATGATCTGGGCTCAAAAAATAGAATCAAGGGACTTATTATCCCTTGATTCAAGGGACAAATTCATGATTGAAAATATCAGGAAAATCTATCCTGATATTTTCAAAAAAACTCAAAACCTTGGGGCGGAGTCGCTCCAAGTAAAAGAAAAAATTTATTATCTAAATAATTCAGGTGACAACACCTGGATTCTAAAAGGAGATGAAATCTCCTTTATAGGTCGCCGTCACGGGCTTGTAATGGCACCGACCATGGAAATCTTTGACGATCTTCACAACTGTGAAGTCGTGAGGTATGAGAGTTTTAGAAAAGACCAGCCTTGGTTTGTAGCTGGTCTTGATCATCCAACCATAAACAAAATATACAAAAAATATGACCTGGTAGGACTTGACCGTCCTGACCTTCAATTTTTCCACGGGGCTATTAAAGAGTACAGCCCCGAGACAGGAGAGTATGAAAAAAAATTTACACCACCGGCAATATTTTATCGTCGGTGTGGGGCTATGGGGCTGTAATCTTTTACTTTGCCCTGGAAAATTGAGGACTTTCAGGGCAAAAATAAGGGATTAATTTTAACTATAAAAGGGATTAAAAAAAATGAAAAATTATACTGTAATAGTAGGAAATATAGGAAATGTTTTAGAAACAAATTCATTAAAAAAAGCAGTAAAAACATTTAATAAATATGTTACATTTTCTAAAAAGGATTATGGAAGAGCAGGACACGAGGACGTGACTCTTTTTAATAATAAATTCAATGATATAGAAAAAGAATATATTCATTAAATTGAGGATTTTTCAGGGCAAAAATAAGGGATTAAAGTAAATTTTAACTAACTAGAAAAAGGAGTAAAAAATGGACCTAAACATAAGAATTATAAGCCCGAAAAATTCAATAGTGAAAAAAATTGGTAGATACAAAAATGTATTCGCTGGAGAAAATCAAAGAAAAGTAAGCCTATATGATTTTTTTGATCAAAGAGGAGTTTATAATGTCAAAAAAGTATGTCAGGAACTTAAAAAATTTACTGGTCAAACCGAAAACATTAAAGTTATTGACGGGAATATATCATACAACCACGGGAAGTGCTGGTATAAAGGATGGTTGATAGTTGAAAATAAAAAATAACAATTATATTTTAGCATAAGATAACACACCTTTTTACTAGACACATGTTATCTCAAAAGTGATTAAAAAAATAAATAAAAATTTAAAAAAGGAGATAGATAAAATGACAACTTACAAAATAATAGCAGCTAAAGAAGAAAATTTAATTAACAAGCTCTTTATAGAAACTAAAGAGGATAATTTAATAAATGATGAACCTTTTGCGGGATCATGGACAGAAAATCACAACGAGTATGAGACAGGACTCGTTGACTTGTACGTCAAAGACCTTGAACTTATAACAGAAAAGAAATTTTTGACGGAACTATTATTTTTTGATATTTTTTGAATTTTATCAAACAGATATAAAATGCAAATTTTGTTCTGACAAAATTATTAGAATAAAAACAGAGTATAGACAAGATTTAGATATTTGTTTAACTTGCCTTAAAAAACTAAGAGACAAATTAAATAAGTAATCTTTTACTTTGCCCTGGAAAATTAAGGGTTTCCAGGGACAAAAATAAGGGATTAGGTAAGTAAATTTTAACTATAAAAGGGATTAAAAAGTAATGAAACTAGCAAAACTCAAAACTCAAAAAAGAACTATGCAGAATATAGTTAAAGATATTAATCAAAATAATATCTTTAGATCATATAGATATGACCATCTGTATATCCTTAATTTTGAGTTTTGCCTAGTTTCTATACATTTACTACTAATAAATAAAAAACGCTCTGAAAAGGTACATTTTGCCCTTTCTAACAAAAAAAATACTTTTCTATTACTTAAGAAAATTAATAAATTAAGTAATAGAAAAGTATTTTTTTTAGAGAAAAATAAAAAAATTAAGTTAAAAGATCACTCAATTTATAAAACACTTTAAAAATAAGGAATAAAAAAATGAATAAAATTCATAAGAATAAAAAAATAATATGTGAAATAAGAAAAATATCAAGGTTTTACATATCAACTAGCGGTCACTGGGTCCCTGAAGTAACTTATCGGATAAGCCCAAACTATCATTTTATTACTAAACTTTTTTGGAATCAAACTGAAATATATCATAAAAATATTGAAAAACTAATAAAAGAGTTTAAAAAAAGTAGTAAAAAACAAGAAAAATTCAGTAATAATATATTTAATTCGATTGAAAAAATAATTGTTGCATTAAATAAGGAGTAAAAAAATGAATAAAATTCAAGAATTAACAGAAAAAGAAATAAAAGTGTTACAAAATAATTTTAAAGATATTAATGAATTTTTCAATAAGAATAATCGTGCTCCACAAAAAAATAAAAAAATATATATGAATATCAACTAGGAGCAAGTTTATTTCATATTAAAAGAAATAAAAATTTTGTAAAAATATTAAAACAATTGGATAAATATAATTTACTATAAAAAGGAAAGTAAAATCATGAAAAAACAAGTAAAAAGTAAAAGCACCTGGAAAACAAAACTATCAGGATTGTTGACTTTACTGGGTTTTTTAATTCTATATATAGCTTCAGGAAGTATAGAAAATGATACTTTAAACATTACTGATAGTTTTTTACTAGTAAGTTTAGGGTTTACTTTTCTATTTGGGTTTGGAGCAATGTACTTAAATTTAAAAAATAAAAATTAAACAAAAATAGATATAAAAGGAGTAAAAAATGCAGATTATTACTAAAAAACAAATAGAGATGCTAGATCTAACAACAAGTAAAGACAGATCAGAATTAAGACTTTATACAAAATCCGTTAAAATTGAACAAGATAAATATATTGCAACGGATCAAAAGAATTTACTTATTTCTAAAGTAAGTAAAGAAATTGATATAAGTGATTACCCAGAGCAATTTTTAAAATCAGGAATGGACAACATTAATTTCAATACCCAAGAAATGCCTGATATGGTGTCTATTCAAGCCTTGCAAAAACTCAATAAAAACATGAGTAAAAATAAATCAACAATAAGTGAAACAGGAGTACTTTTTAAAAAGGAAAAGTACAAAGTTACTCTTGCTACAACTGATAGTGAGTCAGATATTTTTATTGAATCAAAATTGATAGATGCTGACTTCCCTAACACTAGTCATTTTGAAAACATAGAACAAGAAAGAGAAAAACTAAATACAGGAGTGTTTAAAGTAAAAAATCTAGAGAAAATGGTTAAAATTTTAAAAAAGTCAGGAGTGGAAGAGGTCCAAATTGATTTTTATGACGATATTTTACATAGTAAAATTGATGAAGATAATGACCTTTTTACTGTATTTACTAAAAGTAAGTAATTAAAATTTTAAATAAGGAGTAAAAAATGGGCAAATTCAAAACAGCAAAAACTATTAAAGAATACAAAATTAAAGCATTTGGATATACAATAACAATTCCAAAAAATTCAAGAATCAATAATAAAGTAGCTGGTGGATATGATGATAATTACCGTTTTTGGCAAGATTACACACAAATAACTTTTAAATTAACAGGATTTAAAAATTCTACCTTGGTACATGATTTAAAATATTATGGAATAAATATACCTGCAAGTTTTTGCGAAAAATATTAACTTAAATATAAAAAAAGGAGAGTAAAAATGCCTGGAATGTTTGATTTAGATAAAATGACACAAGAAAAAGCAAAGGAAATAATGAAAAAAAAGCATAAAATTCTTGAAAAAATGAAAGATTATGAATACATGAAAAATAACAATAACGGTGAGCAAAACTGGATTAAATTTTGTGAATTTATAGAATTTGATTATTCTGAAGCTTTTGATCAAGAAAAATATATGACATCTAAATTTAGAATGTTATTAATAGAAATCCAGTTTAAAAGTTTAGGTTGCGAATGGAGTAAGTAATTAAAATTTTAAATAAGGAGAGTAAAAATGCCTGAATATATAGAGGATAATAGAAAATGGTTACTAGCAGAAAAAGACTTTATTTGTAATTCAATTCAGATAAAATTTAAAAGAAAGTATGTTTATTATAGATTCTTTTTTTCAGAAAATTCAGTGGGAAAATGGATAAAAAAAGATAAAAAAGAATTTTTAAATTTCATAAAAAAGGCACAAGGTGGGATACATTCTACAATTAGACATTTTTTTCAATAAGGAGTACAAAAAATGATAAATAATTTAAACAATACAAAATGGAATGGTGAGGTTGAAAATCTTAATGAAAATGATTTTTTATTCTTTACTAGAGACAATACGCAAGAAAAATTACAGGAGTTGCAAAGAAAACAGAATCAAGAAAATCAAGAAATAAATTATAATGAATTTGGTAAATTTTATTTTGATAAAATGTTTATTTAAAATATAAAAAAGGAGTAAAAAAAATGAATAAAACAATTACAAAATTAAAAGAAAACAATCAAGATTTTGAATGGTACCCTACAACGAATTTAATGTTAAAATCTATTAAAAAACACATGCTTAAAAATTATATTGACTACTTTTCAGAATCAAAAAAAGAAATCAGTACAAAAATAAAAATTTTAGATTGTGGAGCAGGAGATGGCAGAGTTTTAAATTATCTTGCCCAAAAAAGTCAAAAATATGCTATTGAAAAAAGCAAAATTTTAATTGAAAAAATGGGTAAAAGTATTTTTGTAACAGGAACTGATTTTTTTCAATCAACCTTGATTGATAAAAAAATGGATGTAATTTTTTCAAATCCACCCTATTCTGAATATGAAAAATGGGCAACAAAAATAATTCTTGAAGCCAATTGTACCTCTTTATATTTAATTTTACCTCATAGATGGAAAAAATCAATAAATATACAAAATGCTTTAGAAACAAGGGACGTTGAAGCTTCTATTTTAGGGACTTTTGATTTTCTTGATGCAGAAAGACAGGCAAGAGCAAAAGTAAATATAATTCATATTTATATCACTAAAGACAGGTATGAAAATAATGACCCTTTTGACACCTGGTTTGATGCAAATTTTAAAATCAAAAATAAAAAAAAGAAACAGGATTATACAACAAGGGAACAGGATAAAAAAGCTTTTAAAGAAACAATTAACAAAGCATTAATAAAAGGAAAAGGTGTCGTGCAGGTTTTAGTTGAGCTTTATAATAATGAAATGGAACATTTACAAAAAATGTTTTTATCCGTTTGCGATCTGGACCCTGCTATTCTTTCAGAATTAAATATCAATAAAGAAGGATTAAAAGAATCTTTAAAATTAAAAATTGAGGGATTAAAAAACAAATATTGGAGAGAACTTTTTACTAATTATAAAAAAATATCAAGTCGATTAACTCATAAAAGTAGAAAAAAGTTATTTGATAAATTAACATCCGAAATATCAATTGATTTTAATTTATCAAATGTTTATGCCGTTACAATTTGGGTTATTAAAAACGCTAATGATTACTATAATTCACAATTAATTGATACATTAGAAAAACTAATTACAAAAGCTAATGTTAAACTATACAAATCTAATAAAAGAGTATATACGGACAAGGAATGGAGGTATACTTGGAAACCAGAGGACTTGCAAAAATATAGTCTTGAATTAAGACTTGTTTTAAATAGAGTAGGAGGGCTTAATACAGATAGTTTTTATGGAATAAACAATTTAAATAAAACAGCTATAGAATTTTTAGATGACCTTTTGGTAATTATTAATAATTTAGGGTTTTCATCAATAGAAACAGCACAAAATATAACAAAGGAATGGAAAAGTAATAAAACAGAAACTTTTCATACTAAGGACACCATTTTAATGGAAGTAAAAGCTTTTAAAAATGGTAATTTACATATAAAATTTAATCAAGAAATTATACGTAAATTAAATGTAGAATTTGGACGATTAAAAGGGTGGTTACATAACCCTATTCAAGCCAGTGAAGAGCTTAATATACCTATAAAACAAACAGAAAAACTATTTAAATCTAATTATCAGTTAACGAATAATTCTGGATTATTACAAATAGGCTTTAAAGAAAAAGATTAATTTTATGCTTTTTTATGCTTTTTTACTTGACTTTTATGCTATTTATAATTAGAAAATAAAAATTTTCTAAAACCCAAAAATAAAAATTTTAAAAAGGAGAGAAAAATGAACAAAAACAGAAATGAAAAAACAGGAAGATTTGAAAAAGAAACAAAAATGACAAAAGCAGAACTTTTGGAAAAAGTAGAAAGTGATCCTATCTATAGTAACAATGTGTTTGAACTATATGATTTCTCAAAAGGGATAAATATCTTAAATATAAAAGCTCAAAAAGTAAACATCATAAAAACTTTACAAAAAATAACATTACTTAAAAAATTAACAATTTTTCAAGATAAAAAAGAGATAATACTAAAAGAGGTGACCCGTTTTGCTTGGGGGTGTGTTCGACATCTTGATCATATTGAATTGTATTTATTTGGTCATTATGTGCAAGAAAACTTAAAAGTATTAAAACTTGATGATAGATACACAATAGAGTCTTGGAGAGATTTAAGTATCTATGATAAATTAATAATTATTGAAAATGCTTTAAAAGATTGTATTGCAGAAATTGATGTAAGGTTAACCTGGTTTTCTGAAATGATTTAAGTTAATCTTTTACTTTGCTCTGAAATTAAGGAGTTTCAGGGCAATAATAAGGGATTATGTAAATTTAGAAAGGATTAAAAATGAAAACCAGCTTAAATGAAATTAAAAGCCTGTTACAAAAAGGTAAAAAAATTATTACAAAAAATGGGATGACCTGGTGTTTAGAAAATTACAGAGTAAAATGTTATGGACAAGGGCTTGGTATCGTCAAGACTTACAATATAGACCAGGCAATTAAAAAAATTTACAAAAATAGAAAGCGTATGGAAATAATACGCTACTAAAAAAATTATATTAATTAATTTTAATTAAATAAAAAGGGGAAATTATGGAAACTGCTAGATTTTGTATTTCAATTCCTGATAATCTAAAGAAGCAACTTGATATTATCAGGAAAAAAAAGAGTATAAAAATTGCTACACTAATTAAAATTTATTTAAAGAAACATATTTCTTTAATTGAAAAACAAAATAAAAAACAAAAAAAGGAGTGCAAGAAATGAGTAATTGTTTGACATTAACAATTGAAAAAAAAGATTTAAAACTCCTGGATAAACAAGTAAGAAAAAAAGGAATAACCAGGTCAGCATACATATCTATGCTTTTAATGAAACAAGTCAATCGACATAATAAACATAATAAAAAATTAAAAGGGGAGTAAAAAAATGAGTATACTATTAAAAGGTGAAGAGGCTTTAATTTTAGCAGAATGTTGTAAGTACAGTAAAGAACAAAAAGAAGCAGAAAAAAAACTCAAAAAAGGCAAAGTAAAATTGGAACTTCTTACTAAAGGAGAGTACATAAATGGAGCTGGGGACACTCTTGTGATCTCAGAAGCAAAAAAGAAAAGTGATATTGACCCCAAAGAACTATTTTTTAAACTTAGGAGAAAAGGGGTTGTTAAAAAGTTTTTTGATTGTGTAAAAGTTAATGTTACTGATCTTAAAAAAATCCTTGCTTTATCAGAGATTGAAAAAATGCAAGAAGACTTGGACCCTACTAAACGATATTCATTTAAATAAAAGGATAAATTATGTGGGATATACTAACCTCTCTTATAATTATTTCTTTTTTGGATGTGTTTTTCCCAAAAAGAAACGAGCAAAATAACGGATTGAGTGATTATGCCCTGCTAGGGGGAATGGAAAATGGAAAAGATGACCTTTCAATACACCCAATACACTCAAATGATCCATTTTTAAATGACAATGCGAATTTTGATTGTGATGGAAATTTTGATTGTGATTCGGACTATGATTTTTAATAAAAAAGGAAAATAAAATGAAAAAAATTACAAAAGATATGACAAACAGGGAACGTTGTATTTATGATTGGGAAATTCTTGCAAGTAATCCAGGAATGACAAAAAGTGAACTTCAAGAAAAACATAAAAAAGATGGAAACGAAGATCAAATTATACTAGGGCAATGTTGGGCATGTGAAGAAGAACGAGTAAAAGGACGAAATTGTATGTGTACATATTGCCCTGTAACATGGGGTGAACCCAAAGACAGTATGTGTGAATACTCGAGACCCTGTTTAGTTACAGGGTCTGTTTACCAAAAATATACAAATAATGGAAGGATATCAGGATCAGAGGTATTAGCAACAATTAAAAATACCTGGAAAGAAAAAGAAAAAGAAAAAATTATAGCTATGAAGGATATGAAACCTTTAGAAATAGGGGTAATTATAAATCATTCTTTGTATGCTGGCATAATTGTTATGCGTACAGCATCCACTTTTCATTTTGAAGTTATTAATATGAATGCACTAATCCCAAAAAATAGTTGGACAAATAATAGAGTATCAATAGAAGTAAACCTATTTTCTGAAAAAGAAACACAAGAATATTTAACCAAAATTGAAAATATTTTTAAATAAATGAAGCAAATAAATTAAATTTTTCATCAATATGATAGATTAATAAAAAGGGAAATAACTTGTAATTAATTTTGGTAAGCTGTATTATAATTATACAGCTTACTAAAAAAATAAGGAGGTAAACTATGCTTAAAGAACAAAAACATAATAATATGTATAATTGGGTAACACACACATGGAACCCCGTAAAAAGTAAATGTTCTCATGATTGTATTTATTGTTATACAAAAATGTCTAAAACACAAAAACCACTTAGACTCACCCCACACGAATTTAACATTGATTTAGGGGAAAACAATACTATTTTTGTTTGTTCTGGGTGTGATCTATTTGCCGAGAATGTGCCTAATGAATGGATAATAAAAACAATAAAATATTGTAATAAATATAATAATACATATTTATTACAAACTAAAAACCCCAAAAGATTTTTAGATTTCTTAAATATAATACCTAAAGGGGATAAATTCATATTAGGAACTACTGTAGAATCAAATAGAATTTACCCTGAAATGGGGAACACCCCCTCCCCAATAAATAGATTATTAGCAATACAAAAACTAAAGGAGTATTACCATAAAACAATGGTAACAATAGAACCCATAATGGATTTTGATTTATTTATATTAGTTGAATTATTAAAAAAAGCACGACCCTCTTGGGTTAATATAGGGGCTAATAGTAATTTAAAAATAAATTTAAAAGAACCAAAAAAAGAAAAAATTTTAAATTTTATAGATGAGATATCAACTTTTACAAAAATAATTCAAAAACACAATTTAAATAGATTACTGGAAAAGTAAAAAAGATAAAAAGGAGAATAAAATGAAATGTCCTTATTGTAAGAAAGAAAATTGTATTCCGGGTGTAGTATATTTGCATACTGATAATTATGGGGGTGGAGTAAAACATTTTAAATGTAATCATTGCAGTAATGTTATTAGGGCTATGTGTGAAAGAGAAGTTAACATTTTTGATTTAACAAAAACAGATCATGAAAGCGATTGGTAAAAATGAAACCTATTAAAATAATAATTAACCGTGGGGTATATTACAAAAATTTACCCCAAAAAGCAAAGATAAAGATTATTAATAATCTTTCTTTTGATAACCCTATTTATGTAAATGCTAAAAAGTATGAAAAAAATATAAGTTCTTTAACTATGCCCACTATACCTTTTTTTGAAAATAGTAAAAAAACATATTGGACCCCTAGGGGCTATATTTATTATTTTATTAAATTTTGTAAAAAAAATAAGTACAAATTTATTATAGAAGACAGAACCCTTTCTTTTCCAGCATTAAGAATTAAATTTTATGGTAAATTAAGAGATTATCAAAAACCCGCTGTAAAAGATATGTTAAAATACCCAGTTGGAGTGCTGAAAGCCCCAACTGGCGGGGGAAAGACAACAATGGCAATTTATTTAATTGCTGCAAGAAAACAACCCACTTTGATAATAGTTCATAACAAAGAATTATTCTATCAATGGGAAAAAGCAATAAAAATGTTCCTTCATTATCAATGTGGTCTGCTTGGTGATGGTAATAAAAAAATTAAAAAAGTTACTGTTGGAATTATTAATTCCGTAAACAATAACATAGATACCCTTTATAATCAGTTTGGGTTTGTAATTGTGGATGAAACACACAGAGTTCCAAGTACCATTTTTACTGAAACAGTGCAAGAGTTTACTGCTAAATATGTCTGCGGTCTTAGTATTTCTGAAAATTCGGTGGTTTCTTGTAAAATTAAAAATAAGATATATAACTGTAAAATTAAAGATTTATATAAATCCACCCAAAATACATATGTACCTAAAAATATGTTAGTTCGTTGCTGTGTTAAAGGTCAATTTACTTGGGGAAAAGTACAAGCCTTTATTAGACATAAGTTAAAACAAAAACAAATGTGGAAAATAACAACTACTGTTGGGCGATCTATTGAAATGACTGAGGATCATTCAGCAATTATAGTGAAAAAAGGAAAACTGCTTGATATAAAACCCACTAACTTAAAAATAGGAGATTCTTTTTTAATTGACTCTGGTTTTTGGGGGGAAAAAGGAATAGACACAATTAAATACTTTGATTTACTTCCAGAAACTAAAAACTTTATAGTAGCTGGTGCGTCAATATCCGATATTGAAGCGTATACTCAAACTACTCCAAAAAGTAACAGACACCGAATTAGGTATAAATTAAAACATGGAAAATACGGGAACTATGTCCCGGCATCTTTTTACACAAAAAAATGCAATTTTGAGGGAACTGTCTATTGTAGTGGGCGAGGGAATGAACATTCTACTTTAATAGACTTAAACAAAATTGCTTTTATTGCTGGGTACTATGCAGGAAATGGTAGTAGTAAAAGGGGTAGGATGAGTATAGTTTGTCCTACACACAAACATAAAAGAATAGTAAAAGAACTTAATCTTTTGGGGTTCAAACCAACAATTAGAAATAATGGAACGTCTGTTGAATTATATGTGCATAGCATAACTTTTGTTTCTATAATAAGAGAAATAACAAAAGGTAAAGCCTACTCAAAACGTATTCATTCCTGTATTTTTTCTGCTTCTGAAAAAGTAAAAAGGGCATATATTGATGGGTGTATATTCTCGGATGGACACATCAGGGAGTCGACAAGAGGTAGAAAAAGGGTATTTTTATCTACTTATAGTAAACAATTAGCTTTGGATTATGACCGTTTAATATCATCATTAGGGGTATACAGTTCAATATCTTTAAGAAAGAAAGGAAAAGGGGGCATAATAAATGGAAGACAGATAATAGGAAAGTATGATAATTACGTGATTAATTTTTCATACCATGCATACAATAAAAATAACGAAGTTTACCACGGAAAAAGAACAGTAACGCAAATGAAAACTAATGGTAGTGTTGTTAAAATCTCTAAAATTGAAAAAATAAAGTACAATAAAGACTCATATGTGTATGATTTTTCTGTTCCTGAATGTGAGAATTTTGTTGCTAATGGTATTCTTTGTCATAACACAGCTACGCCATATCGGAGGGATGGATTAGGGAAAGGAATTTTTGCTTGTATTGGTCCAAAACTTCACATAGTTAGTAGACACCATTTAAATAAAATCAAAGCTACGCTAAAACCTAGAATAATCAGAATCCAAACGGGTTATTATTTTTTCTATACTGGGGAATACCCAAAACTGATTTCTGATTTAACAAAAAATAAAGAAAGAAATAATTTAATTGGTTCTTTGGCTCAAAGGGATTTTAATAAGTACAATCAAAGTATTCTAATAGTATCAGACAGGAAAGCTCATTGTTTAGAAATACAAAAATCATTATCGATTCCTAGTTTAGTTCTGACTAGTAAAAGTAAAGGAAGAAAAGAAATAATAAAAAAAATGAGAACTGGGGAATGTAAAATATTAATTTCTACTACTTCCTTAATAGGGGAGGGTTTTGATTTAAATATTTTATCTGCTTTATTTATAACAACACCAATAAAATTTAGCGGAAGATTGATTCAAATTTGTGGGAGAATACTAAGACCTAATAAAGGCGCTCAACCTAGAGTTTATGATTTTAGAGATAC